>JABCQV010000150.1:0-51672 GCA_013186375.1 Fusarium aywerte | reverse complement strand
CTCTCCCTGTCCCGCCAGGCCTGATTGATCTGAGCTCCCCGCCACGAACACCCCAGCCAATATTTTTTTTCTCGCCGATTACAGACGCAGTTCGACTTAATCGCGCGTCAAAACCTACCGACGCCCCAAGCGCCGCGACTCTCGTCATTTCCAAACTACAACCACCCAACTTTTCGCTGTTCAATGGGCAATTGCGCTTTCGACTCAACTCCCCGACTCTGTTCTTTTATACGCGAGCGCGCATTTTCAAGAGGCTTCCAGGCTATTTGCTCAGTTGATTTACATTCGTTTACCTCGGCTATAGATGCCAAGTGAAATTCCAATCTCACTCAGTCCATTTCTACGAAACGAATCGCGAGAGACATCGCAGTCTGGTTACTGTCTCGTATTCTCAAAGCAAGCATCGTATCGCATCACCTCATCTCATCTCATTTCAACGGAACTCACATTCTTTGACTTTGAATCTCATCGTCATTCAATCTTGTCTGTTACCTTCCGCCACTGACGCTTTGAGGTCTGAATCATTGATTGGATTATATCGACAAGGACCAACTTTCGTTAATTATCTATCATCGTGGGCTTCAATTCGGCTGGACTCAACTCATACCAATCTGCCTCTTGTCCAAAGAATCACTACGCCACAGGCTTTCTTGCTTGAATATCGCATTGCATTTCTTACGATCTCACTCGCATCATCAATTCGATTTCAGAGCATCCTGTAATTCTCACGCATCTGCTCAGTCGTAGGCCTCTAGTCACGCATCACGGCTGCCCACGGAACGTCCGGAGTGAGCTCGATTGTGCTTCGCTTCCGCGACTTTGGGTATTGCTCTGAGCTCGCTAGCTTCTAGGCTTGACTGTGCGATTCCCTCTTGCTTCATTCGACACACTCATTCACTTGTGTGCCATCAGTCGCCGTTTTAGTCCGTTTAACATGTCAACTTTTACAGCCCTTAATGGGGGCTCACCGCGGACTTCAGATCCACCCACTGTGACTATCGAGAAAACCTCACCCATGGACGAACGCGCACCCAGCACAGCCGCGTCTCAGCCTCCACCCACACCAGAAGTGTCATTGAACCAGGTAGCTGTTCAAAGTACGGACCGGCCATCTTTTCAATCACCTGGTTATCCCGACGTAGAAGGCTCTCATAAGCGAAAGCGATCTGATTCTGTTGAAATACGTCGAGAACATGTCGTGCATGTTCACACGCCGGAATCCGCACACCCGCATCATGAATCGCGCGAGACTTATGGAACACCTTCAAGAGATTACCGTCCCTATGGCGACGATAACCGGGACAAGGAAGCTTGGTATTCGCATCAAGCACGCGACGAGCGTAGCTATGACTCCCAACAGAATTCCGCAACCACCCCGCATGGTCAAACCGAAGAGCAGATTGGTGATGCACTTCGCAGAGCCACCGGCCAGATGGACCATGGCGACTACTCCAATGCCAGCCCTGAGGGCGATGATCATTCTATCATATATGGAGGCCAGTACACATCCGACCAGAGGCGTGACGGACTTCTACAGCATGACCCTAAGAAACGAAAGAGGAACTTTAGCAACCGAACTAAGACAGGGTGCCTCACTTGCCGCAAGCGCAAGAAGAAGTGCGATGAGCAGAAACCCGAGTGTAAGCTACCTTAGGGTTATCCATTGTCGACGCATCACTAACACTTTCTTAGGTGGAAACTGTCTCCGTGGTAGTTTTGTTTGCGCAGGCTATCCGCCTCAGCGTGGGCCAGGATGGCAGAAGCCCGACAATAAAGCTGCAGCAGTTCCTCTGGAATCCAAGGATCCGACATATGTCCCACCAGGAGCTTATGGGATGCCTCAGCAAAGCCCTTATGGTAACCAACCCGTGAAGCGCGAACCCCTGCCGCCCTATCGTGGCCAGGCCCTTCGAATTGACCCCCCACAAGGCCGCCCTTTGGTGACCGATGACGACAGGCCAACAGCATCAACACTACCCAGCGCGTCCGTTGCGAGCCCCGAAAATAAACTGTCTGCTTTGCCCTATACTCCTGCAAACGTGTTTCCAACTCCCGTCAGCGCCAATCCTCAACCGCCACCACCACCATTTGGAGAAAGAATGGCTAAGGAATACCAACGTGTGCCTCCACTGCACGACCTCAGCAGAACGGAACCCGAGTCTACTCACCTTGGGAACCAGCTTCCGCAGATCAACATTCTCCATCCAACAAGAACTAATAGTCCTGCCCCCCCTCCACCTGCGCCAACATCCAACGCCCAAGTAGCCGCTCAGTTGGCCTTGTCCCATTCACAATTCCCACAGAGACGGACCCAAAAGGAGGAGATGCTGTCGGGGCGTCATTTTTACCCTTTCGACAAGGAGCTTTGCTTGGAACGTGAGCGTTGCTCCGCTGCTTGCTGGAAATTCAACAACCTCAACGGTATATCTCCCGACGAGCGTGCCCGTTTGTTTCGCGAAATCTTGCAGCCTCGTGACCCTGTTCGGGTTTCTCCAACCGAAGCCTCTCCGATCACGAACGTCGGTCGTGTGGGCAGGGGCGTTGCTGTCGAAACACCTTTCGCTTGTGACTACGGTTATAATATCACCATTGGCCATCACGTTGCCATCGGACGAAACTGTACAATCAACGACGTGTGCGAGGTAAAGGTTGGCGACAACTGTGTGATTGGACCAAACGTCAGTATCTTCACAGCAGGGCTACCCGTCGATCCTAAGAAGCGTCAGGGCAGCCAAGGTCCCCAAGTGGGCAAACCTGTTACTATTGAACAGGATTGCTGGATTGGTGGCGGTGCCATCATCCTTCCCGGAAGGACAATTGGCAAGGGCAGTACTGTCGGCGCTGGATCGATTGTTACCAAGGTATGTTTTTGAAGATAATTGTTGGAGAATAATACTAATTCATGGCTCAGGATGTTCCTCCTTTTACGATTGTAGCTGGAAACCCCGCAAGGGTCTTGCGCGGCATCGCCTCTTAATGTTGATTCATGGCATTGCCTTTTTCCCTCATCTTAACATGATACCCTGGCGTATTTATGTGTAAAATCCGCACTGTTGATGGCTACGCGGCCACCCGAGTTCACAGAAATGCTCGACGATTATGAACGGAGCTAAGCGTTATGAATGCCTCAGCGATGCATCTTGTTGATTTGATTTGATTTATTTTGATTTACTTTATTTTGTGGCTTTTGATATACCGAGCGGATTTCCTATTGGCATGGGATATGAGGGCGGTGAAAAGCAAGTCAATTGGAGGCGCTGCAATAGTTATTGTGTGGGATTATGGGCCTTTCTGGGAGGCAGAAAGCCTCACTTGATGAGGCGAAGTGAAAGACGAGTGTGATGAATTGGGATGATGGCATTGCTTGTTGTCTTGTGTTGCATGTGCTACGACTTATGAGAGAGATAAACAAAGCCAGGTTGAGACCTGCAGGAAGATATCCATTCATGTTATTAATTATTAGCCTAACACATTTTTATTCAATACTGTGTACTTCTTGATCCTCTTATTTTTTAATCATTTGTTGTGCGGTAATTATTCGTGTTTCGACGGGCCCTTTTCCGATTGCGGTTATGATGATGCGACCTTTTCTTTGACCAGTCGCGATAACAACAAATACACAACCTGCGGTCATCCTTGGATCGGCCGGTTGCTAGAGTAATATTAAGGATGCTCGCATCTGCAGCCTGGTATGCGGCCCTAGAGTTGACCGATTGATGTCTTCCTGCGTATTAGCGGGTAGTCGAAAGAAGGGTCTACACCGATAAAACTGACCCAGTCGAAACCTTCTGTAGGGCCAAAGATAGTGTTGAGAGGAAGAAACCCTTCATAATCTCCAGAATAATTCATGTCCGGCATAGTGAAGTCCGGAATTTCACTGCATAGCTCTGGTTCGGTGTAGGGATATGCTGTGTTGACTAGACCCTGAGCTCCTAAGCTAGATATCGTGCTCAGCGGCATAGCAACCCGGTCAAGAGTCGCGCGAATGACCTTGGACCCATATTGTGCGTCTTTGGAGTGAGCTCCGCGTTCCTTCCAAGACTTGTAAGCACGCTGAAGTATCTGAACATGCCGTAGATGTACCTGTGGGCTAGCTGGTTGTTAGCAAATATCAGATAGATCACAGAAGTGAAACCTACGTTATGTCGGCTGACCCCAAGAGATCTAGGCAGAGTATCATGGCTGCAACGAGAAAGTCGTGCAGTGTTAGACTCGAAAGTATAAAGCGATCCTTATGCATGCGGCCACCTTGTCGAAGCTCATATTCGAGCTCCAGGTGAAGCTCAACAATACGAACAGCCGTGGCGCGGCAGAGTTCGCGAGATGCTCGATAACGTTCCTCATTCTTGTCGGCGTGGAGATAGGGGCGATGGAGTATACAAATAGTCTTGAGATATGATACCTCTATGATGAGTCTTTGCATAATGGTGTAGCCTGGGACATCCCCCGGAGTGGAAGCAATAGGGCGGATGCGGAAGAATTCAGGAACAGTATTGTGGTATGCTTCCAACTCAGCCTGAAGTGCCATCGTCTCCTCATAAGGTGGCGATTCAACACGCAGAACATGTCGAAGAGCGCGACGCAAGAGGCGGCAGAGATGAGATTTGGTTTGCCAAGCCAGCATGGGTGTAGGTTCTGTGGGAGGCCGAGATGCAGGCACATCAGTGTCTTCGTCAAAGTCCTCGTCTGACAAATTCCTAGGATGTCCAGCATCACAGACTTCTTGATATACCATAGGAGGCATACCAAGTTGAAAGGAGAAAAGTAGGTCAGAAGTTTGGACCATGAACCACGTCCGACGACGCATCTCAGCCTCAAATGGTGTAATGGTAGGTGAAATTCTGGCTGCGTCGAGATGATAGCCTCTGCGCTGTGCGAGACGGACGGCGAGTGAGTATAAGGACCATATTGTAGCATCTGAATCTTCTTTCGTGACATTGCGCGAATGAGCGTACATCATGAGTGCCTCGACAGAATATGGTTTGGCCTTAAGGTACTCTCCCGTGATAAGGCATTGAGCTGAGCGTTGTATGTAAAACTTGGGCCCCTGTACATACTTGAGATGAGGATTTTGGACTTTCGAGATCATGGCGCCGAGACCAAGAACAGAGAACATGATACCTAACCATAAGAAATTAGGGTTGTGAGAGGCAGTCCAAAGAAGCTCGTACCGCCTCCAAAAATGCCGCTCGTGGATGAACGGAATGGCAAGAAACTTGGAGTTGAAATAAGTCCTGACAAGGATATCAGCGTCTTGGCGAGAGGGCAAGCTATTACGAACATCGGCGATAGTAATTGTAGATATTCCTCCGATTGCAATGTCTGGCGCAGGAGGTAGAGCCTCAGACTCATCATGATGGTCAGACTCATCCTGAGTATGAAGAACATTCTGTATATCGTGGATACTTTTAAAGACAGCCTCCCATGATGTCTCGCCATGATACGCAGCATCTGACCCTTCTTCCATTCTTGGAGGAGAGAATCCATTTGTACTTGTTCCTGTGCTAACGCTGGTTGGAGCACTTGAGGCATCTGATGCTGCTGCGAGACGCATCACAATCTCCTCAAGCTTGGCCACTTTGAGCTGCATCTCTTGCTTTCCTCCGAGAATACTCGCATCCCCGTAGATACAAGCGTTCGGGTCGCCCCGCTTGTGACAAGCGCCGCAAGAGGGCTTTGCTCGATCACATTTCGACTTACGCTTCTGGCATATCGTACAAGAAACAGGCTTTCGATTGCGAGTGACTTTGTAAGTGTCGGTGGCTCTAAAGACACCAGTAAGATGCTTCATGTTAGAGTCGGTCATGATTCATTGATCGACTGGCTCAGTAGTTGCCTCAAGAGCCGGGAACCCGAGTGCCGTTGAAGCTGCCAACGATACGTGATAGTGGCAATATTAAGTTGTTGGTTTTTGTTTCGACGACTTCAAAGTACGAGTAACTTACTCGTAGGGGCGTGTACTCATGATCAAGGAGAATGAAATAATGCGAACTTAAAAACGCTTGAGTGTATGTTGACTATCTATGTGCCTTGTCCAGAGATGATCGGTTGTAGGTTTTTAGTGAAGATTTCGAGTGGGATAGGGTTAACCTATATCGACAGCTCAACTCCACTCAACGAATGTTGGCACGGAGTCGCTGCGAGTCTCATCGGACATGCCTAAGGCCCAAAAGCAAAAATAATACTAATAAAATTCAGCCAAAGTGCATGTGCATTATATTGAGTGAAAATGATATCCCCTGAAAAGTCCGGCGTTGGGGAAATAAATTCGGTTTCTGGACTCTTTAAAGCCGGCTTTTGAGATTGCCTCAGCCATAGGATCTCAGCTTAGGCCACTTGCATATGAAACACGTATCTCATGTATGAATGGAGTCAAATGATCTATAATATATATGCAGTTTCCAAACTCCTCATTCGCTGTCATGCATGTCTCCTCTTCATGTCTATATATCCAAAATTCCAGACATAATATGCCAACTCTATATGATATGTTATTGGTGTTACACACAGCGCTCGTCGTTCCGCTGCTAAGCTCATGCTCATATCATCCGTTCCTGTCGTATATTGCATTTATTGAGACTGGTGTTCTTCCAGCCTCTTCCTATTCTCATCAATAATCTTTTCCATCATTTCCAATGCCCGGGTCTGATCTTTCAACTTGGCGAATGCCTTGAAAGTGTGCATGTCTGGCTTGTACCCAGCGGCCTCGAGATCCTGCAGTATACCGACTGTCTGAGACAGGTCCTGCATCGAAGCATAGCCCTTGACAAGTGTGTTCCAGGTGACACTATTGGGTTCCAGATTGTGCTCTCGCAAAGCTTGTCGGACTTGCTCTGCCAGCATTACCTCTCTTCGCATGAGAAGACCATGGAGGAGAATACTGAAAGTGAACAAACTCGGTGGTGGGTGAACGGGAAAGTTTTCACCTAACATTTCCTCCTGTTTACCTTCCTCCGGCGCCTTGGTAATCAACGAGTCGCGGAGCATATCACCAAAGACTTGTAGCGCTGGCCGAAGAAGGACCTTCCGCTCCAGCATGACTAAAATTAGTGTATCGTGAATGATGCTTCCCTGCTCCTTGACCAGCTGTTGGGCCAAATTCCTCTCAGTTCCACGCTCCTCTAAGCGCGATTTGAACCAAGTGTAGAAAGACATCAAGTCGTAAGGCCGGTGAAGGGTCTTTATGTACCCTCGCATCATGATTGCTAGCGTCTGCGTGTTGGGTTTTCGTCGAGGGCCATCGTTGCCATCAAAGAATTCATTCGCAACAGGAACAATGGTGCTCCTGAATTCCCATTCTCTTTGCTGACCAGACCTGAACTTTTCATTGCCATCCATATTTTCTTGGCTAAGAAGTAGGGGCAGAGTGTCAGGCAAAAGCCATTGCAGAGGCTCCAGGTCAAATTTCTTGGCGTAAATGCGGAGCATAGGTCCAAAAATGGGGACAACATATGGTGCTGGATATCTCTTATCGCGACTTTCCATCTCTGCAAAGTAGAAGATGGAATGGAGCGTGTTGTTGAGTACATCAACGTATGGTACTTTCGCGGCTCGAGCAACATCCAAGGCTCGCCGTATATTGGTCGCTTTGAGACTGTTCTTGGCTCCTCTAAATACAGTGGTGTAGCATCGGCTATCAAGCTCAGCACCGTTCTCTGCCAGCAATAACGGAAGTCGAACAGCTTCCTCGATATCGCCTTGCAAGCAAAGAGACTGAATCAGAGCTGTAAAACTGACCAAGTTGGGAGAAAAGCCGTGTTCAAGGAAATACTCCATAGCACGTTGAGGTGAAAATGGACCTTCCGATTCGGACCAAGTGTGTGTCGTTGGTTGAGTATGCAATAGTGTAGTGATGACACTCGCAATGGACGGCGAGTTCAAATTGTGGCCTTCATTCGCGATAGTGCGTAGGACCTGGAAAGCCTGTTCTTTGTGTGCATGGCTACGCGCAAGCTTGTCGGCGAACTTCAAGAGCGTATTTCGATGTAACCTGATTCCCGACCGTTGCAATATTTGAAAGATCTCTGCTGTCTGCTCAATCGGTAATTTTGCAGCAAGAAGGCCTAGGGTGCTTTGACGAAATGGCACATGGCCAGAGGGGATATCGTCTATCAGTTTGGCAAAGAGTTCTAGCGCTTCATCGGCTTTCGTGACACGATCGCGCATGATTTTGATATCCTTGAGATTCAAAGTCGAGATAACAAAATGGGCCACACCAGCCATTGCGTAACCCGGTGGTAGAGGATCCAAGGTGGCTTCAAGAACTTGAATAGCCTTTTCCGGACATAAATAGAGAGTGGACAGCATTACACCTGACCATCTCTTCTTCCGGGATTCAACGTCAAGTTCCTGCCAGGCCTTCTCCATATCCGAGGAACTTTCCAGTTCGAAAAGGAACTTCCCATCATCTCGCCACGATGATGATTTCGGTTTGGTCCGATCTATAATCGAACCTAAGTTGGTATGCCAGGCGTCGAATTGCTTTTTTACAGCGACTAATTCATCACCAGAGTATTGATGGCGCAGATAACCCCATTGGTCGTATCTTTCCCTCCGTTTCTTCTCCCTCTCTATTGCCTTTTGACGATGTTCAGCAGCTTTTCGAATAGATTCTGAGTCCCGGGCCGGTCTATGCTGATAGAAGCGCGCGCCTGGTGAAGCCTTCGAGGGACTTTTGCTTCTCGTCTCGGATCTTTGTTTATCCCCGTATCCCTGGGAGTTGTTTTCGTCTCGTTTATGCCTCCGTTGTGAGCCGGATATCTGAGAACCCTGCCTAACTTCGACTGTACTGGTATCGGAGGGATTCGAAGCTGTTTTACGAAGTCGTAACTGTGATAATATTTGTGTGCTTTCTTCTGGATATGGCGAACGTGGTTCGGAATGATATGTTCGAGTCAATATTGAGCGGTTCCTCGTCGTATTCTGTCGTAATGCGATAGATGCAGCTCTTTGTGTCCATGTCTGCGCCGTCACAGAGGACTCGAGCCTCGTGCAGGCACGGAGCATGAGAGCCGCTGGCATTTCCTCCGGGTCGGCGTTAACTCGAGGTCAGCCGCCTGCATAGTGATCGCTAGGTGAATAGCGGTCTCGTGGCCGTCTCTCGTCGGAGCTGGAAGTTGAAGTGGTTAATTGCTCTTGGTTGTAAAATTTCGAAACTTTTGCCGAAGTCGCTCATGTCGCCTCTATAAATTTAGCTCAATTCTTGCGCTTAAGGTAGACTCTAGCTTCCATCACTACAGCCCGACCCCTGCCGGCTGTTTTAGTAGCGCTTGCATGTGCCTACCCTCCACTACGCAGCAGCCCAGACGGTCCATAGGTCGTGCGCGCTGCGGGTAACGGATGAGCCATGAATTGATTGACGCGCTAGCTTCAGGAAATCCATCTTGAATTTAACATTTTACATCCCTCCAACCTTGAAGCTTCACCACGTCGCAACCAATTCGGTTCTATACTAACCTCACACTCTTTGCGCGCTTAATCCTACTTTTAATAATCTATCACCATGTCTTCATCACACGCTAGCCTCAGCGCTGCCTCGGACGACCGAAAAGCCAGGCTTGCAAAGCTCAAGAACCTCAAGCGCAAACAACCAGGAGATGAAATTGTTGCACCCGAATCAGAACGAGCTGCATCCCCTCCCACAGAACCAGATGTATCACGGTTACATGTGTCTGGCCGCAACTACGATCCCGAAACAAGAGGTCCCAAACTTGGCTTCGAGCAAGACCCAACCCTCAGCCTGGAAAAACCAACACTTGAAGAGCAGGCTGCTGAAGTTGAAGCCGAGATAAAGCAGAAGGCAGCAGAGGAAGCCCAGGACGATAAGGGCGTTGATCTATTCAAACTGCAACCGAAGAAGCCAAACTGGGATTTGAAGAGGGAACTGGATAGGAAGATGGAAGTCCTCAACGTCCGAACAGACAACGCTATTGCGCGCTTGGTACGCGATCGCATCACTGGTGCGCAAAAAGCCGCCAAAAAGGACAAGGCGGTTGACGACGCCCAAGGTACTGGTGAAGCGACTGGCATGGATGGTGTGGCATTGGTGGAAGGCTTGAGAGTCAGGGAAAAGGAGGAAGAAGAAGAAGAGCGCCGCGAAAGGGAGGAGGAAGATGCATTGGGTGCATAAAACAGTCCAGCCTTTTCATTGTACGTTGACATATTTCATGGTCTTGTGTATTACATCTTGGGGGGTTCGGCGCCCTGTACTGTCATGATAACACTATGTTTACAATTATACCCCATCATCATCTTCCACCCTGCTTCATAGCCTTTGTCATGGCTAATCGTTGACTGAAAGGGCTCAAGCTTCGCTCCCGTGCATTCCCTTGATGACGGCCTTCGCGATCATTCCTCCTTCCATCAAGTCCTCCACGAGGTACCGGTCTCTCACAGTCGTGCCGTGCATCAGGTCGATTGGGCCTCTCATCTCGTCTACCTCTGTACTCGGGTGACCTTGAACCCTCGGTACGTTGGCCCCGATATCCATTTGTACTCCGAGGTCTCGATGGATTCCTCCACGACTGCTTCGTAGGCATGTCCTCTCTACCAGAGGGCAGAGGATCGCGAGATCGATACTGGTTGCGGCGATCGTAGTCTTCTGGAGAATGACCATCGCCAGACGCAGATCGCTTGCGTTTAGACTCGACACGAGGGCTTCGGCTGCGGTTCGAGCTGAAACTGCGGCTCCGGCTTCGAATGTCATCCCGACCTCGGCCTCGTGAGTTTTCAGAATAAGGACTTCTCCCTCGCGCATGAGGTGATCCAGCTTCATCTCTACTAGGTGACGGGGACCTCGAAGCACCAGTAGAAATAGTAGATACAGAGTGAGAAGAAACGGATCCGTGACGCTTTGCAGTTGACTCGATCAACTCATCATCCCTCTCCTCGCGCTCGCGCTTGCGTGCGCGTTCAGCATCTGCTTTAGCCAGCTCTGCATCAGCAATACCCTCCCTAAGAGAGCGTTAGTCAATAAGGACCATCAATCACATGGAAACGTACTTCTTTTCCATAGGGTTCAGGGATTCGTTTGTAAGCTTGGGCACCAGCTTGGGGTTTCGCAACTGCTGGGACCGTGATGGTCGTGACACGTACGGGCGCTCCTGAGCCGTTGCTTTACATTCGTAGGAGTAGTGGCGTTCGAAGGATGTCAGTATGAGCGTGAATAGAGAAGGGGTTAGAAAACATATCTCTTTTTAGACATTTCTGACACTGAACATTGGCGGGCGTTGACCGCGATGGGCCGCCACGGCCTCTATAAGTAAACATCGTGTAGAGGCCTTTTTGTCAAGCCCAACTCTGTTTGTATCCGTAAAGAATCTGGACAGGCACGTTTGGCACGTCCTGAGAGCTGCGCAATCTTTGGTTAAGATTATTGTGAAAATCACTTGATGGAATACCTAACTTAGAGGTAGTCTCAACTTGAGAGTCGCAAGGATGATTCTTGAGTGGTGTCGCCTGCTCACGTGACCGCTGAATAGTATCAATGGGAGACCCGTCACCCCCAGTACGTACCGCATTGACCAAAACCAATTGCTCCATGCTCGCAAAATCTTGCTTTGTTTGGATCATGCGTATTTCAGTCTATTCATATAGTGATACAGGGAATGTCTGTATGTTGGAGTTCACGTATACTACTGACTGTACTCAGGCCTTCAATGGCCGGCTCGTTTGTGCGGGCTGAAGGCGTGATGAGCCTCACTTTATCAGTGCTATGTACAAAGTATACCCCAGTATGGACTTGCTGACAAGATGAAGACGGTCTTTCCGCGCACATGAACTCGCGAATCTGGTGTAAAACCAGTGATGCCGTTTCAATGCATTTTATCAGACATAATCTTTGATATATGCAACAGCAGAACAAGGGTAGTAACGTCCAAATCTCGGCTATGTTTAAATAGGTAGTTAGATAAAGGAAAGGGGGAAACGAGACACCGTATTCTTTACCTTTAACAGCTGAGGTTGAAATTGAGGTACTGCATTTACATGATATTGGCTCTAGCAAGGTCTTCTGATGTTTCAACTCAGTTCCTGGCAGTAAACGGGGCGCCACACAGTATGGACCCTCAAAGCAACAATCAAGATAGCAACAGATCAACATAAGAAATTCTTCAATTTCACTGACCGTTTTAGCCACACTTATCTTGTCTTTCTTAAATGGTATTTATTCTCCGAGGCAGTTCGAAATATCTTTTCATTATAACCATTGAATCAAAACATATACATAATCGCCCGATGGGATACCTACGAACACTGGGCAAGTCTGAGGTTGGATTTTTCTGCAGCAGTACCTGTAGGTCAGGTACCTTACCTAGCCTCCACTATGAGCCGAGTCCCTTTACTTCACTGGTCGGGCCTACAATTTTTAGTGGCTCGGGCGACTCCTCCCACTGTGCCCTGCCGTGCCGCTCGCTCCACAGGGCCTGAGCAGCGCGCTACCTAAGCAAGTAGAGTACCTACCGGACGGTACCTAAATGAAGTGATAGCCCAGGGCAGGCGGGTAAAGAAAGTGATGGTGCACGTCCTTGTGACAACCTCCTCCTGGTTCCCCCTCCAAAACCTCGACTAGCCAACTACATCCAGTTGATCCCGCCCATCAGCAACATTACATCGCATCGCCTTGTTCTTTGCTTTGCTTTGCTGTGCTGTGTTGTGCGCCCTGGGCCGCATTTTTGTCAGGAATTGGCTGCTATTATTTCTTCCTGTCTTTTACTCTCCGCACCTACGCCTGACCTGGATTTGGGCGTTTCCTGACGTTCACTTTCAACTTCCACCCCCAATTTCGACCCGTCTTACTTGGGAAAAAGAGGCCGCATCTCAGCGTTCGAGATTGGGTAGCAACAAGACCTTGGACAACTCGATCAGAATCAACTGGTGAACAATGCATCTTACGACACGACGATGAGCACCGAGACTCCGTTTTCCTTCTGCTGGTCCGCTCCCATCGAATTCGCTTCTTGATTTTCCTCGATACTGTCCTTTCTGTTCCCGTCATCACAGCTGCAGTCTCAGCCGCAGCCTCAGCTCTAGCTCGAAGTTGCAGCCTCATATTGTACCTGGGTCAACTGTCGCCCTCATTCTCCCGTCTCAAACATCATTAAAATACCCACCGCCTGCGGTGTTGTATTGGCTTTGTAGCCTCTATCAAAATTCATCATGGCTTCTGCCCAAGTGTCTCCTGATCTTCCCAAACCCTCGTTCGCCAAGGTAAATTTTACCCCGTATCATCCCCTCTATAGTGGTTCTCTGTCGAGTGTTGGCTGGCACTAACCGATGTTGTTCGATAGGTCGCTGCCTCTATTTCCAAGGATTCCGCACCGCCTGCAAACCGACAGATAGCCACCCCGTCTAAAGAAGCATCCATGAGCTCGACGACACCATCTATATCCACGGCGCCTGTAATTGCGAATGGGCGTTCTGGCAAAGCACCGGCTGCAAACACATCTTCGCCGCAAGCCGGAACCACTACCAGCCCAGCCGAACATAGAAGCGGTGTAGACGACTTTGTAGGATCCCTGAACGATTTAACCCTTAGAGAGAAGGCACCCAGTCTTGTTGTCAATGGCAGCGGACCCCTGGCGCCCGAACGGCCTGCGGTTATCGTTGGAAGAGACAGCGGGTCCGACGATTCTCAGAAAGCGGATTCAAGCTCCGAACTCGGCACTAAGCCTCCCAGTTTGGATGGAAAGAGCATTACTTCAGGCACAACATTTGCTCTTGATGAGAAGGAATCGCTGAGACCTGACGATAGCGCGAGTGTTAAAGCCGCCGCAGAAGATGATGATGCGTTCTCTATTCGCGGCTCACTAGTGGCTGGCTCTCGCATGGGATCTGAGGTAGCTGCTCGCGCCCGAGGCATTCCTCTGGGCGATATTCCCGAGCGCAGGTTACCACAGCAAGCCCCAGGCGTCGTGGCTCAAGGGGTTTTGACACCGCAAAGTTCTTCGTCCGAACAACCCCCCGGCGCTCCACTGGGTGCGGCTGGTTCCTCAGATGCGCTTGGAGTCATTTATCGACAAGCGCCAGATGAAAAGCTCCTCGAAGCCATGGCTTCTTCCAAGGACAGGCTTTTCCTGCTCAGATTGGAGAAACAAGTCATCGATTTTGTCCAGGATTCCAAGTATGTCTATATGCTTCGTTAGGTATCAGTTATACTAATCATTACTTAGGGAACCATATATGGATCTCCCACCGTCCAACTCATTCTGCAGGATGTTAACACATAAACTGGCTGATTACTACCATATGACACACTCGTTCGAGCCTCATGTAGGATCTGTACGCATCTTCAGGACACCTTTTTGTCGGGTCCCTACCTCGTTGGCACTCATCAACCCGAGCCCTAGTGCACCAAGTAGCAGCACACCTCCCCCTGCTGTCCTACCCAAGAAGATCATGAGACGTGGCCAAGACAGCGAGGGCGGCCCAAGTGCAAGCCCCTCTAAGCCAGCTTCCGAGACTGGCAGTGACGCCAAAGATAAGCCCGCAGCCAACCAGAAGTACGTCTATTCTCGCACGCTTCTGTCAATTCACCATACTGACCATTTCAAAGGTTAACTAGGGAGGAGCGGGAAGAGCTTTACAAGCTAGCTCGTGAGCGCATTTTCGGCAGTTCGGAGGAGAATATCGCAGGTAGGTGATGATAAGACGTTGGCCTGTTAAGTTATCTGACAAGGGTTGCAGAAGATGGTGATAACGGAATCTCGAGAGCCAGCTCGGTGTCCGCCAAGGATAAATCGAATATTGGAAAGAGGGGCAAAACTGGCAAGCAGCGACGTGATGATTCCGACAGCTTTGATTCACGACACCACTATACCCCATACTGGGGACCTCAGCAGCAGACTTGGGTACCTCAGCCGCAGTATATGCCGCCCCCAAACCCTCAATATGGCGCTCAGGCACCATCAGGCACAGCATACCCAGGCCAGATGAGTTCGGTCTATACTCAACAAGGCCCTGGCTATCCTGCAATCCCTGGCATGCCGCCAAACCAGCCCTATCCTCAGTACTCCGTGCCTCCAGTATGTTTCATTTGAATGGTAGATAATTGACCATTACTGATTTACAACGCTAGTACGCTCCTCAAGCCAGCCAGCAACGATACCCATCTGGCGGAAGTCCTATGACAAACTATGGTGCTCCAGTACCTCCAGCCGGGTCGCAACAACCAGGATGGCAACCAGGTTTCGCTCCTCCTGCTCAATTCGCACCGAGAGGAGGCACCCCGACTGGCCCTCAGGGGCACATGGGTATTCCGTATGCTTATGGACAGCTCCCAGCAAACATCAACCCTCATGATCCCAAGAGCCAACATCCAATTCCTGGGAGCTATAACCGCAACCACGCCTTCAACCCTAAGACGCAGTCGTTTGTGCCTGGTGGTGGCATGGCTCCCGTCCCGCCGCCCCAGCCACCCTTCACTGCCCCTGGATCGCATCATGGCAGCCCCCAGGTTGGATCACCGCATCTAGCTTACCCTGGCGCGTACCAACAGCCGATGCCTCAGCCTTATGGGGGTGGATACGGCATGGTGAGACAGGGTTCTAGCAGCTCTATGCCTGCGTATCACTCTCCACGCGTTGCTCACGTCGCGCCACCACCCCCACCGCCTGCGATGCCGCAAAATCCCCAACACATGGCTCCTCAAGCTCACCCTCATAACCCCCCAACTTATAATATCCCCAATCGACCTAACATCCCACAAGGGCCTAGCCAACCTTTCTCGCATCTGCCGACATATGGCAACCCGGCAACTCTACCTCAGAAGCCAGCAACTGGAATTTAACATTAAACAAAAGGGGGAAGCATGATATGGTGTTCACAGATTGGGAGACCCATTAAGGCGTACACGGCATGTTTAGCATCTTGGCGTTATCGGTGGATAGGATGGACGACATGAATTTGTAGGCCACGGCCCAATTTACTAGACGAGTTCAATACCACTTTGAGATAATTCTTCCTGGTAGATGTAATCATCAGGCAATGGCCATGGGACAAAAGTAAGATAGTTTATATGACGATTGAATTCAATTCTATGGCCAGGAGTGCCGGAATTTTCATGCCTACCACAACGCCATGATTTTTATTGAAACAATAACCCATGCTTCATCTCACATGCATGCCAGGGGGAATATCCTAGACTTTCTTGTCTTCAGGACGTAACCTTCTTGTAACCTGGACTCCAATATCTAGTTCTCAGCTCTTATTTTCATCGAGTTTCGTTACTCAGCGGGCTCGCGAGGTTCCCGAGGCTCACGGGGCTCACGCTGTTGACCACCGCCTCGGCCACCACCTCGTCCACCTCGCTTGCCTCCCTGTCGGCCACCCTTTTCCTCTGACTTGCCCTCGCCTTCCTTCTCGTTGCCGGCCAAGTTGGCTGTCGCCAATCGCTGGGACAGGTCGATCTGGGTACGGATAGTGTTGGCTAGGTAGCTGACCATAAGAACGTCCTGAATGTGGTTGTTGAAGTCGTGCTCGATCTGCGAGGGGTCGACCTTGGGGGCCAGAGACAGAGCGTTGAGGAGGTATTGACCGACTACATTGTTAGGCTCCTCATCCTCATCAAGAACACCGTTGATCCATTCGCTTGCTCGGTCAAGAAGGCTGATAGTCTGCTCGATCGATCGTCCAAGACCCTCAATATCAGAGACGAGAGGGGCTGTTCGGGACTCGGCGTCCTTTGCGCTGGCGATGGCCTCGAGAGCACTTCGGTCGGCGTCACCGTAGAGAATCTTGTGGGGAACTTGGATGAAAAGGCAGCTGTCGGCAGCACGCTCAGCGTTGACAGCGACGGGAGCGCTGATGTAGCATCGAGATTGAATATCCTCGCCGGGCTCGGTAGAGATGGTCATGTGAATGGCGGGATGGGGGAAAGTGCCGGTGTCAGGGCTGCCGAAGAAGTTCTGGATGAGGGCGCTGAAGCTGTTGAGCTCGTGAGAGGTGGTGTACCAGCCGAGGAGGGACTCGCCGCGGTTGGCCTTGAGAGTCAAGGCAAGCATGTTCTTCTGGTACTCGACATCGACCTCGACCTGGTCTTCCTCCTCGGTGTGGGGGATGGCAAAGCATGAGCGAACCTCGACTTCGGTGCCATCTTCAGATCGGGTGCCAACGAGGGCGCCGATGACTCGGGTGGACTGGGTATCTCGGATGTCTCGTCGAACGGCGTGGTCGAGGATGGAGAGGACAGCCTATGGAGAAAAAAGAAAAAATATTAGTTAAGGAATTCTTTTTGACAAGGATCTCGAATATCAGAACACCATGACAGTCGAGGGGAAGGGTCTCGCAATCGTATCGTACCTGAGGCTGGATGTTGACAGTGAGCGGGGCAAGGTTAGTCTGGAGGCCGACAGTATTGGGCGCCAAAGGCCTTGCCAGGTGGATGAAGCTCTCAGAAGCAGCAGCGGCCATACTGGGCAACTAGGAGCTGAATCTATTAGGAGAAGATGTAGATGTAGATGTATGCGGAGAAATGGGTGAGGCCGGGCCGGGTCTTCTCTGGTCACTCTCGCGAAGCCGTCCTAAATTTCGCCGATTTTGAAGAATTGCAGGTTTGGCGGGACGGCTGGGGTTGTGCGCGCTAAGATTAGAGAGATAAGACCCCATTTAGTGGCGCATGGTCGAAAACCCCCACCATCATGTGGCTTGACTGCGCAAGGCTGAAGGTAGCCTTATAACTTTTTTTGCGATTTTGTTTAACGGCGAGAACTTTTTTTTTTTAATAAAACAACCGTCAACTCATGCTTGCGGTGAACAAGTCTTGCATTTTCATTTTCTCTTTAAACTGATATAATGGCACCACGCGGAAGAGGAGGAAACTTTAGGGGCCGCGGTGGTCGTGGTAGAGGAAGAGGTGGTCGCGGAGGTAAAGCGACAAGCCGATTTGGACCAAATCGACGATTCGATGGAACTCGACTTGCAGATAACGATGGGTAAGTCCGATCCCCAGGTGCCTTAAAACCGGTTTGGACAGTTCACTGACTGTATGACACAGGTCAGAAAGCTCTGGATCGGAATCAGAATCTGCGCCTGAGGACACAGTAATGGAGGACGTTGAATCCGAGGACGAAGATGACGACGAGCAGTCAGCATCCTCGAAGCCATACATGGCTCTTCTACAAAGCTTCAACAATGAAAGCAGCGCTCCCAATGCCAAGCGACGAAAGTTGGATCACAAAGAATCTGCCCAATCTCAACATGACGAAGACTCCTCTTCCGACGAGGAAGGAGAAGAAGACCAAGAAGACGCCGAAAAGGACATCGACCGTGCCGAAGACGAGCCTGAGGACCAAATTGAGGAGCAAATAGACGAGGATGATGATTCAGAAGATGAGGAGAACCCGACCGATCCTTTTGATATGCACTTTGCGCACCCCGACGATGACACTGTCGCAAAGAGAGTCAAGTCAGCACAACAGGGCGATTGGGCAACAAAGCGAGCGCTATTCCAAACATTAAGGGCGACCGTTATGTACCCGGCTTCTGATGCAGGATCCGAAGTACCAAAACCAATTGCTGGACTCAATGACTTGCAACTCAAGCAGAAGCTCAAGGAGACTTCTTCTCGTAAAATTGGCGAGTTCGACGCTGTCCAACGCAATCTGAGCCCATTGATCTTCAACTACAATGATGTCTTGTTTTGTGATCGCACAGTACGAAACTCGGATTCGTTGCGAGAATTGACATGCCTTCATGCCCTCAACCATGTCTTTAAGTGAGTCCTCCTACTCCTTTACTGCTGAAAGCCATATGCTAACCCGAACAAAAAAGAACTCGGGATCGAGTAATCAAGAACAATTATAAGCTGGCTAAAGAAGGCCAAGATAGCGATCTGGAACTTCGTGATCAAGGGTTCACTCGACCAAAGGTTCTCTTCCTCCTGCCTACACGTAACTCTTGTCTCCGTATGGTCAACATGATCCGCGATCTTTGTGAGCCAGATCAGCAGGAGAACCGAAAGCGATTCGACGATGGTTACGTCGATAAGGAGACCAAGTTCGGTGCAGACAGACCAGCTGACTTCAAGGACCTCTTTGAGGGAAGCGACGACGACATGTTCCGTCTAGGTATGAAATTTACTCGCAAGACGATCAAGTACTTTGCGCAATTCTACAACTCAGATATCCTCTTCGCTAGTCCACTAGGTCTCCGAATGGCCATTGGTTCCGAGGAGGATAAGAAGCTTGACTTTGACTTTCTGAGCTCAGTCGAGATGGTCGTTGTTGATCAAGCTGATGCTCTTCTCATGCAAAATTGGGAACACGTCGAGTTCATCTTTGAACACCTGAACCTTCAGCCCAAGGATGCGCATGGCTGTGACTTTAGCCGTGTGCGAAACTGGTATCTCGAGGATTGGGCGAAGTACTTCAGACAAACCGTCATTTTGTCTGCTTTCAACACACCTGAGTTGTCCGAGTTGCTTCGATTGCATTGCCATAACTGGGCTGGAAAGGTTCGGCTGCAGCCTGAATATCCTGGCATGCTATCACAGCTCGGTATCAAGGCAAAGCAGACTTTCTCACGGTTCCAGTCTAGCTCAGTTGACAAAGACCCTGATGCCAGGTTCGAATATTTCACTTCTGCCATTGTTCCCTCACTCGCCAAGCGAGCGAAAGATGCCACTGGTACTCTCATTTTCATACCGTCATATCTCGACTTTGTTCGCGTGCGCAACTACTTTGCGACCTCAAGTGCTGTAGAGAACGTCACCTTTGGTGCGATCTCCGAGTACGCAGATATCCCCGAAGCATCTCGGGCGCGCTCACATTTCCTCAATGGTCGTCACCGTATCCTCCTGTATACAGAGCGAGCGCATCACTTCCGACGATACCAATTCCGCGGTGTGCAGCGGGTCATCTTTTATGGATTGCCCGACAACCCCATCTTTTATAGCGAGATTGCGGGCGGATATCTTAGTAAGAGTGAGCAGGATCTAAGACTCGAGCCCGGCCAGGGAACCGTCAAGGTAGTGTTTTCCAAGTACGATGTGATGAAGTTGGAGCGGATTGTGGGCTCCAAGAGAGTTGGCAAGATGATTCAGGACCGCGGCGATACCTTTGAATTTATTTAGATGTGTCTTACTTCAGGAGTATATCGGAAAACTTGGTATATAGCTTGAGCAAAGGTTCAAGATTTTAATTCAAGAATCAAAAGTTTAGATGAAACCCATCATGTCATGATACAATAATTGATACAGTTTTTGTGCAGAGCTTTGCCCTTCTCATAATATGGTACATCTCGTTTCAATGACGAGTTCTTTATTGCGACGTCTTCTTCACTGACTCTGGCACGATTCCTGCGGCCATTTCCCTTGCCCGCTCAGCATTCTTTTCCGCCGACTTCTCAGCCTCAACCTCAGCCAAGCTGCTCTCATCCTTTTGTGGTACGGTCTCATCGTTGGCCTTGAGAACCATAAACCTTCGCACCATCTCCTCAAAGGGCTCCTCGCCGCGGAACTTTGTGACCTTCTTGATGTTCGTCCTTGTAACAGGTGTGTGGTTCATTCCGAGCATGCGGTCTCGAGCGACGGTCTTGGCTGTCATCATGAAGCGTGAGTCCTTGGGGCCGTCAACGAATTCGAGGATGGCACTTTCGCCCTGGTCGTAGGTGTTCTTGGACTCAGTGCGGACGACGCGAGTGTAGCCGCCCTCTCTGTCCAAATATCGTGATCTTAGCTCGCCTAGTAGTTTGGGTAGGAGTGTGTGCGGTGTCTGTGAGATTCTGTTAGCATAATGGGCATTACAGAATTGTCGATTCGACATACGTATAGGATACCCTGTGCTGATCTTCGTGCGGGTTCGTTGTCCCTCTTTGCAAGTGTGATGAGCTTCTCTGCCATGCGTTGGGCTTCCTTTGCCTTGGCGTAGGTTGTGTGTATTTGTTCATGTTGAACGAGTTGAGTGACCAGACCGCGCAGCAGCGCCATACGGGCTGCTGAGTTGCGGCTTAGATGCCGATATTTGACAGTACCACCAGCCATTGCAGCGGAGTCTTAGGGTCTCGAATCAATCCCGAGGGCGATATAGAGAATGCGGGTGCGGCAATCGGGTTGGGAAAGGCGGTTTCGTTTGTGTTTTCTGTTGTCGTCGTGCACGTGGGCGCCTCCGATCCGCAAGTCTGCCTCTCCCGTCTTGGTCGGACAATTTTTGGTGGAGGGAAATTTTTGGCTGGGACTTTTCGGAGCCGGCTTGTCTTGTCCGCCGAGAGAGCCTCTGCGCTACGTCAACCCACCACCAACAGAACCTCTTCAACAGCTTCCCAAAGGGAAAATTACACGCGATACGGGGGCAATTGAGCTCGCGCACGCTATGATACGTTGTGTTTAAGCTTAAATCGACCGTCACTCTTAATTTGGTCGTGTCCCGATACGTCAAGAATCCGGCAAATTACCGCATCTACCTCAGCCTACCGGGCAAAGCTCTAACAGCATAAATCATGGGCTTCACCACCGGCTTTGTACGCAACTCTATGAGCAAAAGAATCTCTCTTGATTGGACTGAAGTGCTAATTGTATTATCAGACTGGCGGTGTCACGCTCACCCTCTCCCTCGCCTACCTTTCAGTGCTTGCTCACCAACGCACTCGTGAGCAACAAGGCTCAGCGCTCCGCGCCCAAGCTCTCGCTCTCCAGGGCTTGATCGATCCTCTGCCACCGCTGCCGCCACCCACGCGATCCGAAGTTGCTGCGGCTCAAAGGGCTAAGACCGTCGAGATTGCCAAGGACAGATGGAACAGTGAAGTCGAGAACGCAGCCAGATGGGTACAGCACACCGATTGGGTTCAAGTGCGCGAAGGCCTTGAGGAGACTGCATCGCGACTTTGGGCTCGGGCTGTCGGCGCTAGTCTTCCAGAAGTTGTCGACCAGGCTGGACAAAAAGCAAAGGAGGCCGAGCGAAGGGCCAAACCTTTCGTGAAAGAGGAGGCTGCCAGGCTCGGTGACGCCAGTGGAAAAGTTGCTGCGGCGGCCAAGAGCGCTTACCAAAAAGCGAAGACTGAGACTAAAGAGTTTGCCAGTGCTGCTTTGGATCACAGCAAGGATAAGGAGAACGTCGACATTGCTCAGGAGGATGGAGCTCTTTCCGTGCTTACTCCTGTGGAGCGAGCCCTCCAGCAACGATTTAACAAGCCCGAGGACAAGGTGAACAAGACGGTAGAGGATGCGCTGAATGAGAGATACAGGCCGATGGACTCCAGGGACAACACACAACTGAGGGGAGTCTAAAGGCGTTGAACAAAAAGATGAGATAATTGGCGATGCATGAATGGAAGGATGCGAGTTGTTCGTTGTACACTGCTATTGTACCACTAGTTCTTTGAGTCACTCAAATAGAAACCAAGCTTGAGAATGCTCGGTATGATCAACTGAACTCCTGCAACAAGTGAGTCCATACGATTATGACTGCTAATAATCACTTCTCAACATGAGTATATATATGGTGGTTTGACTCTAGGAAAGAATCATTTTTTTTCGCTATATGTCGTTCCGGAGTCCAGAATATCTTTATATATATCGACTAAGCGCCAATATTATACAATCACAGCCATCATGTCTGGCGAAGGGTCCAAGTCGCGGAGCAGCAAGCACCACAAAAGCGAGCATAACAAAAGTCACCACAGCAAAAGCCACGGCAGCAGAAGCCATGCCGGCAGAAGCCACGGAGGCAAAAGCAGGATTAGTGGACACAGCAGTAGCAGACATCGTCCTCGCAGGCCACCATTCATGGCTACTCTTTTCTGCTGCGCCGACTCTTGGATTCCTCACAACGCTCGTCCCAAGAAGAAGTCTGCTAGGAAGTCGAGATCGCACGGGCACAAACACAAACATAAGCAGTCAAAGAAGAGTTCACATGCAGCAACTGAGTCTCGGGTGGAACATTGGGTTGAGGCAGTGCCATCTGATGCACCGCCGGTTGAAGAACCCAAAGTTGAGGAGTCAACAGCTGAGGAGCCACCGGCTGAGGAACCCTCAGCTCAACCTGCAGAAGGGGGATCTCCGTTACCTTCGGGGTCAGCTTCGACTATTTCCAAGATAGAGGATTAAAATTTCCATAGTTGAAGGAAACAGTGTCTGACTCGAATAGAATGAATACCTACTAGTTCATTAGTGGACCTTACAACAGCCAGAAGGGTGTGCAATGGCGTGGATCTGCTGGCCAGAAAAGGCACTTGTAACTGTATACTTGCAACTTGAATTTATATAAACCTAGTACCTAGGAGTAGTTTTGGGTTGCTTTCGTGGATTCTTTGTCAGAAGGTCCCGAGGGTTACCTACCTTTACAGAGACCGTTTCTATGCATATGTGGTAACTTTATCCATTGAGAGGAAGGAAACCGTTATTAGAACTATTGGGTAGGACCAACACTTAGCAGACACTTGCCATTTCTACTTTCAAAATACTGAACTTAATATTCTAGAATTTTTGCGGTCAAATCCGGACTATGGATGCCTAAAAAGCCTGCATCTTACGTTTTCTTGTCTCCTCCTTTAATCATACCAAACTTCGCCTTATTTATCCCTCATACTTGTCATGTTCTTCCGAAATCAGAAAACAGGACTCGGGTCTTTGCTCGATCGTCGGCATCGGCGTCCTTCAAAATGGGAGAAGTTCTGGTCCAGTCCATGCACCTTCCTAGCGCACTGCATCTACACGCTTCACCACATCACCCGTCGGACTCCAACAAAACCCGTGTCAGTAGTGTGCATATCAGACACGCATGACTCTCAGCCAGATTTACCTCCGGGGGATCTGCTCATTCATGCCGGGGATCTTACACAATCAGGCTCATTGAAAGAGCTCGAGGCGGCAATTACTTGGATTAACTCCCAACCGCATACGCACAAGATCGTCGTTGCAGGAAATCATGATATACTACTCGATAAAAACTGTGATCGCGGAGACAAGGCAGGACTCGAACGGGAAGCGCTTGATTGGGGCGAATGCATTTATCTTGAGAACGATACTACAACTGTCACCTGCGACAATGGCCGACGATTGAAGATATATGGCAGTCCTTTGTCACCCCGTCATGGAAATTGGGCATTTCAGTATCCTCGCAACCAAGACGTTTGGTCTGGTAATGTTCCGGATGACATTGATATTCTTGTCACACACGGTCCACCTTTTGGCCATCTCGATCTGATGGGACTTGGCTGCGTCCATTTGCTGCACCTATTATGGCGCATACGCCCATCTCTACATGCCTTTGGACATATACATGAAGGATATGGCCATGAATGGGTAGTCTTTGATAACTTACAGAAGGCATATGAACGGACTTTATCGGAAAATGGGGCTTGGAATTTGCTGACGGTCCTCAAGGAGATGCTATTCTCATTTTATAGGGCTGAAAGGGTGGCGGTGTGTCAACTTGTCAATCCTTCAATGGTGGGAGGACTGCGGGATGATGAGAGAAGATATCCTGTAACAGTAGTAATCTAATAGCCGTTTATATTCAGGGACCCATACTTCAAAGTCTCGAGTATCGTGGAAACGGGCCCTGGTAGAAACTTCGGCTCCCGTGTTATACAGAATGACAGAATTTAGCCGCGTTATGTTGTTTTAGACTAGACTATGCGTTTTTATTTCTTGCACCCTAAATTTAAGCCTCAAGTTTTCTGCTACCCTCTCCAGTAAGACGGGAGCTTGAGTCGACTCACTTTACCCACATCCGAATACGGTAAACAGTTGACTGGGGGAGGAGGTGTAAACCATCCCGAGGAGATGTACAAAGAGATCGCGCGAGAAAACTTATGCCCGGTAATATCTTTACCGCGGCTGTGGCTCTGGTTCTACAATGGCTCTTTCGGAGATCGTTCCCCCCACTCGGCCCGTCCTCCGGGGACAGGGACCGGTAGCGGCCGGAGAGGCGATGGAAGTCACGGAAGGCGAAAGAAGTAATTAATTAGCAAAGCAGGCGCCTTTAATGGCTTGCGGGATCGCAGCTTTTCAAGACTACTAGAGAGCTTCTAAGGAGACAATTGACAGAGAATTGAGGTCAGATGAAAATAATTTTGGTGTGAATTTGAAGGCAATTAACGAGCATGTGCCTAGACTAATCTTTTTGTTATCTTTGTTTCTTGAATTGGTTTGAGATTTGTTCCGAGGTTCATTATTAAGGGTCAGGTCGCTTAGATCTTGTTCGATGCGATTGGGCGCAGGACAGTTACACAACTACCACCATGAAACTTTCAGTGGCGAGCGGAATGCGATTGGCAGTTTCAATAGAGTCGGTGGATGATTAGGTTCTGTGATTGGTCGAGTCACGGACTTCCCGAAGCATGACCGATTATGCCGTCTGCACACGAGCAAAACGGAAATCGCTGACGAGCTGAAGTACAATATAGCGGCACTCTCATTGGTAATTGCCATTGCATTCGATCTAGCACCAAAACATTTATCATCTTTCGCCCTTCCCCATCTTTGAATTTCCCATTCTTCCATTCTTCATCCTCCCCCTCATACGATACCCGTTCGTTGTTTTGTCGTCTGGTCGTCTTGTCGTCTTGTCTTGTGCCTTGCCTGACCCAAAAACGCTCGTCATCCTTCCGACCCATCCCGCAATCGCAAGGACCCCCCAGTTGAGTTTTTGGCCACCTCGACACCCGTCACCTCCGTCGTCGCGCTCTTAAACCTTCACTCCTCGACTTTTTCAAAACAAACATCTCTCCTTACGAAACGAATTCAATCCCTCGTCCATCATGTCTTTCTCCAGTCTTGTTCAGGATCTAAGTCTTCGCGACGCCAATGGCGCTCGCCGCCCTCAGATATCCGGCGCCCGCTCATCCGCTTCCACTATTGACGATAGAGCCTCGCATGTCTCGAGAGCCATGTCCTACGCCAGCACCGCTGCCACCAGCGTCAGCATCTCCGGCGACATTTCAAGCCAGCTCCATGGCGGATACTTCCACCCTCTAGCCCGCTCATGGCAGGCCGAGCGTCAGCTCACCAAGGTATGCGATGCAATTGAACAGTGAAATCAACGTATCTGACAGTACATGTTTAGTCCATGCTCATCTACCCCATCTTCGTCACCGACGGTGAGGGCGACATGATTCTCGTCCCTTCTCTCCCTGGTCAGCATCAGCTCAGCTGTGACAAGCTGATTCCTTTCCTCGAGCCTCTCGTCCACAAGGGTCTCCGTTCCGTTATGCTCTTTGGTGTTCCTATGCAACCTGGCACCAAGGATGCTCTTGGTACTGCCGCCGATGACCCCGAGGGTCCTGTTATTCGAGCCATTCAAATCATCCGCCGCCGTTTCCCCCAGCTTTTCATCTGCTGCGACGTCTGCCTTTGCGAGTACACCTCTCACGGCCACTGTGGTATTCTCCGTGATGATGGCAGCCTCAACAACCAGCTGTCTGTTGACCGTATCTCTGACGTTGCTATCGCTTACGCCAAGGCCGGTGCTCAATGTGTCGCTCCCTCGGATATGAACGACGGCCGTATTCGCGCCATCAAGCTTAAGCTGATCGAGGAGGGAATTGCCCACAAGACCGTCCTCATGTCTTACTCTGCCAAGTTCTCCGGCTGCTTGTACGGTCCCTTCCGAGATGCTGCTGGCTCAGCACCTTCATTTGGTGACCGCAAGTGCTACCAGCTTCCCCCTGGTGGCCGTGGTCTTGCCCGACGTGCTATTGTTCGCGACATCAACGAGGGAGCCGACATCATCATGGTGAAGCCTGCTAGTCAGTACCTCGACATTATCAGTGACGCCAAGGACCTGGGCAAGGACCTTCCCGTGGCCGCATACCAGGTCAGTGGCGAGTACGCCATGATCCATGCCGCAGCCAAGGCTGGTGTCTTCGACCTCAAGACCATGGCTTTCGAATCGACGGAGGGTATTCTTCGAGCTGGTGCTACCATTGTGGTCAGCTACTTCACCCCTGACTTCCTCGACTGGCTCGAGAACTAGACATGACGATGACTACACTCTAAAAAAGGTTGTTATTAAAGGCGTTGAAGGTGTTAAGGACAAGGGGCGTTTCTATTTAGCCATGAAGTAATGCTTCTGATTGTGTTTACTTGTTTACTGAAAAGGCATCATACAAATGCTATTTGAAGTCACTCGCTGACACACGGAACCTCTTAAGAAAGAAATATCACATTGATGTTCACTGAGATCCTGGTGATTCGAAACGAATAAGTCGCATTTTTGCTAGCAATGAGGTTATACTACCGTGTTTCTTACGGGAGAATCGTAACCCCAGACTGATACTTCGTTAAGTAGCCAATACCGTACAGAAATTCGCTATAAGGATATTTTAAAAGTTAGGCTCATGAAATATCTCGATCTTAAAAGTCAGCATATTCTTTTCGGATAAATATGCTCCCAAAAGTGCCCTATCGTTCGTATTCCCCGACATACAGCTTGCGTTCCTTGGAAATTGTAGGGAAAGCGGAACAGGTGCATGATGACGGTAACGGGAGTTCGCGTGTAGATTATCATCAAGGTATGAATTGCACCCAGAATGTGAAAAAAGCGAATAATCAAGGGTCACGAATCACGATGAGACCGGGGTACTTTATATGTTATACTTCGGGGCACTTTTGTCTGGATATCAATTCAATCACATCCCTGTAGAAGTCCATTATCTACTGTATTGAGACGTATATAGAAACACTGTACATGAGCCAACCCCCTGGAAATTTTGGGCCTTGATTCTGCTGGGTTATCGTCAGCCATGAACTTCTGACGGCCCATGTTGTTGACGTCCTGTGTCCATGTGGAGCGGGCTGTGCTTCTAAAATGGTTGAGAAATGGAGATGAAAGAGATAAACTTGCCAGTTGTTTCGCGTTGATGAAGACCTAGGTAGATCGGCTCTAGAGATCGGAGTTCGGATGACGAACCAACAGATATGCCAATTCTTGTTCAACTACTGTCCTGTACAAGCGAGTACTCTCAAGGTTTGTTTGGGGGCTTGCGATCGAGTTCCAATTCATCATGTCGTATCATATGGCTTATACCAATCAATGACCATGATTCGTGGACGGTTACGAAGGCCATTTTATCTGCAGAGTTACGCTTCAACGGGAGTTTTGTCGAGTTTGTAACGCCGGAAACACTCACTACCTTATAGTCCTGCCGAGTAGCCGTGTTCTACAATACATCTGACCTGTCGCAACGCAGATAGATATATAGTGATGGGCGCTGATGTGTGATCGTCAGGGCGTGTCTCCCGTCTTGTGCAACTGAAGCTGTTTCCTGATGGTGCTGTCGTTAGGGATAATAGCCGCTTAGCCGATCTAAACATTCGATTATCAGGCACAAAGCTTGATTGACCGCCCTGAAGCTATGGTAAAGGTGAAACCCAGTGAATTGTTTACTATGTACGGAGTACATTCATTGTTAAGAGAGTCAGTTCTCAGTACGTACGTACGCGCGTATTCAAGCTCTCATCCTAGCATTGTGACCCTCGGTTTGGAAATAATTGGGCCTGGTGGAATCATGGGGTGGGTTAATATGACAGAGTTCGCGTCAGGAGATGATGTGTATGAGAGTCATTGATTTGGACCAGGTGCAGGTGGCTGTTTTCAAGATATTTCACATTACCTGGTATTGGGGATATGAAACTCAATAACAAATTGTCACTGTTGGTAGTTTATCAAGAGGTAAGTCGTTGCATGGAAATAACAAAAACATGAACCAACAGCCCGATCCGTCTGTCAGAGTCAGATATTGACAGGGGTGAGCACCTTAGTTTCTCTTGGCTAAGGCTTGTTCTTGCTCTCCCCCTGGTACCTGAGACCCCGGTTTTAAGTAAGTTAGAGAGGTCTCAGCTTTAGCGTGCACAAATCAAGGCATGTCATTGTTTAACGCTCAGATTATACCTAGGTATTTATAGTAGATTGTGTAAGTGCTACCCGCCGCTTCTACCAGCTCTATTTTATGCTTCATGCCTGGCCTCGCCTGTTAGGTTAGGTACATTGGTATCTTCATCGAGCACGAGATGATAATTCTTGACAGATAATCATCATGTCGAGCTTCGTGAAGTGACGACTGCTTTCTTTCGGCTAGTGATGGAAGCTGCAGATCGCTATGCATTATCCCAGACTAACATAGTTTTACTACGGCTGAATTGTCAAGGATCGGTAGGTGGACAGGGTAGACTGGTGGGTAAGGTGGTGTTCGTATCTGCTGAAACGAGGCGTCTCAAAGCACAACAAAGCAAGCCATCGGATGCATTGAAACGCAGCATGTCTCCAGTGATTGTCGATTTGGTTTATGAGACGGCGCGGAACGATAGGTCGCTTACGCCATTCATTCATGCTACCTTAGTACCCAATAGCACAGTATGGTATCTTTGTTGTATGTAATCGGAAGCTCGTCGGCACCTGGCTGTCACTTCCATGGCAGTGACACTGTGAGAGGATCGCGTACTGTATCTGGAATCTTGAGCGTCAACATTATGTATACTGGAATTCCCCCCCTCTTGTATCCTCTTTTTCTTTCTTGCCCTGGTTCTAAGGATCATCGTTTGTGTTTCCCCAACATCAAAAGCAGCAGAGATTCCCTGGTGGTTATCTCTCTTGGCATCTCGGCGTTTCTCGTTTCTCTTCCTTACAGTATTCTCCTCTCCACAAACCATCTCTCGGAAACGATCCTCTAGATCGCTTCCAAGATTTTGCTTTGCTTAGCTCTTGATTGTTCTCTTTTGTTTGTTTGATGGGTTGGATGAATAGCTGAAAAATTATTGTGACGATTGTTGCCTTCCTTTTGTTGTCTGGTTTGCTTTACTTGCTCTTTCCTCGGTCTGTCCCGTCAGGCTCTTTCCTACATTGTTTACCTCCACGACCACCCCCTTCCTTTCTACCCATCCGAGTAGTCGAGCTCTTTCCTACTCATCTTTCTGCGTCGCCTTCTCTGGCTTCGTCTCACCCGAGAATGAGCCGTCATTCTCCTAGCATATACTCCCTATCTGACGAAGAGAAGATGGGCTTGCTCGACAACAGGTCCGTCTCTGACGTTGACAGCGACAGCGGTCGAGACGACCATGATCATCGACCTCACTACGAGAAATGGGCAGGTCCCATTCTTGCTCCCGTCGACTATGTCCGCTCAACTCCTTGGAGAGTCTATCTCGTTCGCTTCGCCTGGTTCTTTGTTCCCAGCTATCTTCAGGGACGACATGCCCGCGACCAGATCCGACCATCCAAGCTCGCTCCTACTGCCTACCTCGACGGCATGCGAGGCGTTGCCGCCTTGGTTGTCTTGTTCTGCCATTTCTTCTATCAGGCTTTCGTCATTGCCAAAGGCTGGGGCTGTGATGATGCTCACTACAACATTTTGAAGCTACCGATCCTCCGACTATGGTATCAGGGTCCTCCAGCTGTCTGTCTTTTCTTCGTCATTTCCGGATACGCCCTATCCTATCGACCTCTCAAACTCATCCGTAGTCGGAACACCCAAGACTTCTCCACCACTATGAGTTCTCTTGTGTTTCGGCGAGGCATTCGTCTCTATCTACCAACTGCCATCTCCACCCTGATGATCGTTTGCTTCATCCGCCTAGGCGTCTATGAAAAGACGCGAGAATTCGCCATGGACCGCACGTACATGCGGAATGTCAGAGAGCCTCACCCGCCCCGCCTTGCAACAAATTACGCCCAATTTGCAGACTGGGCTAAGGACATGTACAAGTTTGTTCATGTTTTCAGCTGGAAGACCCACGGTGGAAGTACCAGTAAGTCGAACAGTCCATACATGCGAGCTTGACTAACCATTTATGAAGACTATGACCAGCATCTTTGGACTATCCCCGTTGAGTTTCGATGCTCTCTATACCTGTTCCTCACCTTGATCGCCACTGCTCGACTACGAACCCAATACCGATTGATTACTGTTTTCAGCATCATGCTGTTTACCTACCGAAACTCACGTTGGGAGTTTCTCATGTTCCTTTGTGGTATGGTACTTGCCGAAGTTGACCTCATCCGCGGTGCTCACGTCTCACACCCTGCACTACCAACGGAAGAGAAGACATCGTCCGCTCGTCCTCGTTGGTTTCAGCGCATTTTCTGGGCCATTGTCAGCATCGTAGGCCTTTACCTCATGAGTCAACCCGATCAAGGCGGTGAAAGAACGCCAGGGTGGATTTACCTCACGTCGTTGATTCCTAACTGGTGGGACGCCGAGAAGTATAGATACTGGCAATGTGCGGGTTCTGTTGTGTTCGTCCTGGCAGTGAGTCGCTCGGCTAACTGGCAACGCGTCTTCAACTCGGCTTTCGTCCAATACCTAGGAAAAATCTCCTACGCCCTTTATCTTATGCATGGGCCTATCATCCACGCATTCGGATACCATCTCGAGAAATGGGCCTATAGCGTGACGGGCATTGAAGGGCACCGCTTCACTGCTGGCTTTATTTTGAGTTCATTCCTCGTGATTCCGACTATCTTCTGGTGGGCCGATATCTTCTGGCGAGCTATTGATATTCCCACCGTCAAGTTCGCCAAGTGGTGGGAGAACAAGCTCATAACCAAGGTGGATTAGAATTCACAGGGCGAAAAAAGACTCATGATATTCTGATATTCGGCGTTCTCGAGTTTGAGTTTTACAAGGGTGGGGCCAAGGGAGGCTGGTCTTCGCAATCGAGACCCATTGCGTGGTGTTCAGGCGGTTGATTTTTATCATACAGGAGCTGATACAGTAGACGAAGTCGAGACTTCATCTTGTCCCCGGAAAGACCTATGAGGTTACTAATCTTGGTGGTCGGAATTCCAGCTCCATTCTGAGTTATCAAACAGTTATGTTATCAAAAGAACTGTTATATCATCTTGGAGTTTGATTTGTGGTTGCAGTTAGGTAGCTTGCCAATCAAACTTAGAACTGGCAGTCAAGCTGTGGCCAATAGCATCAAAAGGACCAATAAATCAGTCACATCTTTTTTGTCCATCCACTTACATACCTCTATCTAGATGATACCATGAACTCCTTGCTATCACTTATAGTGTAGATCGCCCCGTCTAGTTGTCATCGACTCGGGTATATACTCTCGTTCCAGCTATCCAAGTCTCTTTCACTCTCAGTGTCCGTAGCTCTTCGACTTCATAAGATTCTATGGGCTTATCAAGAACAACCCAATCAGCCAGGGCGCCCTCTCGAATAACACCAGCACGGCTATCGAGAAAAGCACCGTAAGCAGGAGCTCCGGTGAAACCCCACATGGCTTCATCCAAGCTCAACGCTTCGTCTGTGTGCCAGCCATCGGGACTGTCGTCGGTCCCTCGACCGGTATGGGGACTACGACGGGTTATGGCGGCATAGATGCCTTGGAATGGATTCGGAGGTTCGACAGGGAAATCGCTACCAAGAATAGGGCGAGCAGGAAGAAGAGAACGCATGCGGTAGGCGGATGATGAGATACGGTCTTTGCCCAAACGAGATTGGGCGTACTTCATATCCGATGTTGCGTGTGTAGGCTGAATAGAGGGTATAATTCCGAGCGAGAGAATGCGTTTTTGGTCATCTAGGTGGATGATCTGTGCATGCTCGATACGGAAGCGATGCCTGGATTGGCAAGCAGCACGAGCTTCAATATGGTCCTGAGAGTCGTGGGGCGATTCGCCCGAGGTTGAAGGAGAGGCGCCCTGTGCAGTGGCCTCGTTGAGGCACTGCTGTACAAGGGCTGCCTCGAGAGCGTCAACGGCATTACGGTTTGCAAGATCTCCGATGGCGTGGATGTTGACCTGATAGCCATCTGCAGCCCAGCGTTGAGTCACGTCGGTGAGGGCAGAGGCGTTGATAAGGAGTGATCCTGATGTCCAGGGGTGGTCTGAGTATGGGTCAAGAAGAGCGCTTCCCCAGCTACCTAGCGCCCCGTCTTCTGAAGTTAGCTATCATATATACTGCATTTTCGAAATCACGTACCCGCAAATAGCTTGACACTTTGGACCGCAAAACGATCATCATCTCGGGCAAATTTGACAGCCTCCTCCGGGCAGTATGAGTTACGCTGGGGGCATTCTAACATGGCGTATACACGAAGAGTCCAGTCTTCACTGGACGATAGTTCGTTATACATATTCAGGGTATCGGGGGTCGATCCAGCATCGTGCATACCCACGAGACCAACTGCGTTGAGCTTTCTCATAGCAGTTCTGATTGTGCGGGCCTTGAAGTCGCGGCCTGGTTGGGGCCAGATAGAAGTCACTAAATCCATAGCATTGTCGCAAAATACACCAAGGCCAGGTTCTCGGATGATCTCGCCTCCTGGGATTACTTCAGGGAGGTCTGCTGGGAGGAGGTCGAGAACAGGCTGTGAGACCCAGGTGCAGTGGACGTCGATGCGGTCGAGCATGATGTAGACGTTGCTGAGCTCTGGGTCTTGAGCAATATCGGCCTGTAGGAGCTGGTCAGTAGGTGCCCAATGGTCTATTAAATGTCACCTACAGCTGTGGGCATGCGTCCGAAGAACGTCTGATCCCATCCAACACCGCGTACCCAATGATCCTTCGATCCCGCTCCAGGATTCTCAGAAATATAGTTCTTGATTCTAGTCCGGACTTCCTCCAATGACTGCGCACCGAATAAGTCAACAGAATGCAAGAACTCTCCATACTGGAGCAAGTGACCGTGTCCATCCCAAAGCCCTGGAATCACATAGCCATCTATGGCTGTGTGATCAGTGTCACTTGCACTGACAGCGGTAAAAACACCATCGGCAACAGTGAAGCATTGAGCTTCTGCCTGATCAGGATCATGAGTTCGGATGGACTTGTAGCAGTACGTGATTGAGTTTTCCTTTTCTGAAGCTGTGAGTGGCTGTTGGAAGCGGTATGCGACTGCAAAGGCGACGACTATGAGAGGGAGGATGAGACCCCATTTCATGAAGGGTCCTGCAGCAGTCATTGTCAACACGTTTGCCTCCCAACGGACACCAACTTTGGGAATTGGCCCAGTAATAGGCGAATGCAATTCTTGGAACTTATTTGGAACCCAAAAGATAGTGAAGTTGAGAAGTGTTTAAAGTGACGACCATTTGATGCAGTGGTAATGATGTGCATGTTATCGATAAGAATTTGACATTTGGTGGGGAAGTCACTCAATGATCAAATCACCGACTTTTGTCATAAAGTAATTCTATTATGAACGGTTGTTAAACATCTCATAAATGTCTAAGTTTGGTTCACTGCACAGACGTTGACATTTTTGACGAAAAAAAGGGAACGGACTCGTGAATCTGTGCTGTCTTGTTGGGTCTTGTGTCCCAAGATGGCCCAGCTTACCCCAGACTCGGATATCAAAATCTCCACTGCACCTTATAACATAGATTAAACTCTTTCATCTATAAGGTTCAGCTTTGATGCGTGTGAGTTAAAATAAATTACTATTAATTGGTGTATCTTACTTTGAGTATTTCTGCATCGCAGAGCCGGAGAGTCACCATTGGACCCCCAATCACCGGGTTCCGTAGCTGGTACAACTGAGATAGCGTTCACCACTGCCATTTTATATCTGACATTAATGTAATTCATCCCGTCCCGCGAAACACAGCATCTATATCTCTTCGCCCCCCCTCTGAGTCTGAGGTTGAGACATATAAAAGTCCCATACTTGTCTGCCACTGCCGCTGCACCTGCACCTGGCAAGTGACAGCTTAGTCTGGTCAGTTATCTTCTCTTCACCCCCAACAATAAACAACAAACCTTCAGACAACATTACAAAACAAAACTGACAGAACGGACGAAAAAATGCCTCTCTCGCGCTCCGAGTTCGAGGCTCTCGCGGCCACTCATGCCCGAGATCCCATCCCTGTCGGGTCTCTTACACGAGCTTTGAACAGCAAACCCTTTATTCCCACCAACTCTCTTCTCAACATCCGCGATCTCGGCGCTGTTCCTGGCAGTGCCATACATCCTGGGTATATCTTCCGCTCGGGCATGCTCGATGCCGTAGCTGGTGACCCAAAAGCCATCTCATGGCTCGCGTCCAACGTCAAGATCGTCTTTGACCTGCGTAGCCAGGAGGAGCGCGCTGCATATCCTAGCCCAAAGGTTCCTGGCGTTAAGTTTGTCTTTTACGAGCGTGTTACGGCATATCCTCAACCTACTCCGGCTGATTTCGCTGTTGACGATGGCAGTACTGCTTGGAGAGAGCAGCTGATGGCCGTTGTGGCGGCGTATAAGCCTACTATCCGAGCAATTCTTGAGCACGTCAGGGATAAGCCCGAAGAGCCATTTCTATTTCACTGTACGGGTAAGAAAAGAACCAAGCTATTCTGTTTTAGGATTTATGCTGATTACCCCTTTCATCAACAGCTGGCCGTGATCGCACAGGTGTCGTGGCAGGTCTCCTCCAAACCCTTGCCGGTACAAAGCAAGAAGACGTCATTTTGGATTACATGCTGTCTCGTATCGGAATTGAGTCAGCACGTGAGCGATTGATCTTGTTTGTTCAGGCAACTGTTGGCGTGGAGGACACTGAAGTGCCTGGCTTTTGGAACATGGTTAGTCTGCGCCCGACCTTTTGGAAGGCCTTCGTTGAGGGTGTCGATGCCGAGTACGGAGGATGGGATGGCTACGTAAAGGGTCTTGGATTTTCGACCAAGGATTTGGAAACTATCAAGCATAACCTGATGGGATAGGCTTGGATATTCAGACATGCTTGGAAAGGATAGAATGCCTTGATGATACTAGTTGGCTATTTCATCTTGTACTGTATCACAATTGATACCTTGTAGCAACCTCGGGATACTAATTCCTTGAATAACAAACAATAAATTGCCCATCATCGAGTGACTCCCAGAGTCAATACCAGGCTGGGTGCCGTACCGAACGTAGTGTTGTATCTTCCAACCCTGTCGTGGTACGTTCGTCCATCGATCAGACCCTTCATGACTTCGTCATTTCATCTGCACATCTTTAGAAGTTATTCTTGGCAACAGAGATTACCATGGAAAATCACTCTTTTGATAGTCCAACAATACAACTTTGAAGTCTACAACCGTTATACTGACTCCAGCCCTATTAGGCCACTAACGAGGTATGACATCACCCTCAAGGACCCTGCATTTTTACAAGGATCCATCACCCGCTTTACCATGAATCAACCCTCTTCCCATACCACTTTAGTGACGTTTCAGTGCACCTCCCAAACGTCAAACCCGCCACTGCTGACCTCTGCAAAAGTTCGTCCCATCCCCATTTCCAAGTTTTGTTTGCTTTCACTACTCTTCCAGGGTCCTGTTGACTTGCAGCATCATCAAAATCTGGTGATGCTTAATTTTCAAGGGTCCAAATTCAGCAGGGGTTCTCTTGATCGGATCTGCACACATCCCATCCTCAAACTGCTGATCAAGTTTCCCTGCTGTTATTTCATCAGTAGTCGTAATAAGTGATGCAATAATATCCTCGCACAAGATACTGTTTATGATCAGGATCATCAAATTTACAAATGTCGAAATGTGTATATAATATCCCTTTGAAGCCACTCCAAGATCCAGTACCAGAATCATTATCACAACAACAATAACAACACATATAAACACAATACATCCTTACAGATAATTACAACATTTTTATACTCTTTATAAAAATCAGCATTTGCAATCAATAATCCTACACAAATCAAATCACCCAAAATGCCTCTCACAAGAACTCACCGTCACTCGGCCCCTCGTCGCTCCATCTTCAGCACTCGCCGCCATGCTCCAGCCCACTCCCATCACCGTCAAACCGTCACCACAACCACCACTACTACAAAGCCCCGTCGAGGAATGCTCGGCGGCGGTACTGCTGGACGACGCACCCATGGTGCTGCCCCTGTTCACCACCACCAGCGCCGACCTTCTATGAAAGACAAGGTCAGTGGTGCCCTTCTCAAGCTCAAGGGTAGCTTGACTCGCCGTCCTGGCGTTAAGGTATGTTACACATCTCTTTACAAACATACAGTTGCTGATTGTACTATAGGCGGCTGGAACTCGACGTATGCATGGTACTGATGGCCGCGGTGCTCGTCACCGCCGCTACTAAACATCCTCGATAAACAGGAGATGTAGTGGAGATGCAGGATATTCTGGACTTATATCACATATACACATGTACGATTATGATACCGTTGATACCCTCTTCTAAGAGTTGAGAGAAGAATTGTATAATTTGCTACACCGTTACAAACATCTTGCCCTGTGCCTGTTCGTCGCCAGCGACTTATCTAGTACAATCTCGTCATCACGCCTGACCACCTAATCCATGGTCCTATGCATGTCCGCCTCAGTCCAGTACAAAAATAGTCTCCTTGTTCAGTATGTCAGCTGTCCCGACCGCATGTAAACTTAGAAGTTGCGTCCTTCATCCTGTATCAGAAGTTGTTACCAACCTGAGTGACTCGACCGATCGTCGATGGTTCCAAGGCGTCACTTGTCAATGTAGCTCATCTACATCATGGGGAGAAGAGCCTGCCGGGCGGTAAGGTGGTACCAAGCGTACCTCATTGTGCAGCCTGACTTTTCTTTGTGACGAGTATCTGGCCATTGATGCCGAAGACCCTCTCCGGTGATGCACTCCATCATATACCGGATTTGCCAGCTCATCGAGATTGGTGGTGGTTAGACTAGTCAAACTCGACCTGTTTCTCTCGCGCGATCTCAAAGAAGGGCCCCCGCCGATGTAGCCAGCGTTGAGTTCATCTAAACCTTGACCGCCAGCCTCGTAGGCCTGGTCTTGAGCATATTGTCTTAATTCCCTTTCTAAGTCTTCCAGAGCCTCCTTGCTGGGCGATGGGTGCTTCTTAGTCCTCTTAGTACCGAAAGAAGTAACACCTCTAGTCGAACGCTCCCAATCCCGCCGAGCTTGGCTGACTGAGTCCATTAAAGCCTCTTCGTTTGGATTCCCGCCAATAGGCCTAGAATGGTTGTTGGGGACCGAGTATCCTCTGTCAGGTTCGAGCGGTGGGTGGTTCAACTTTGTACCAAGTCGCCTCTGGGAAGGACTTGTGCTATCGATAGTAGAGTTGTCCTCGCTGCTCGAGGCAGAGGCCCGCTGAACTATAATCCGAGGCGTCGAAGATCCAACTGGTGTACTGTTCAAGAACCTATCTTCAATGTTGTTGTCGAAATCCTTCTCAGAATCGAACGGGCTACGCAGAAGGGTGACGCTTCCGCCTTCCTTCTTGTCAGCACCAGCTTTCAATCTGTGCTCGAAGGTTGTCGGGGTACGCCAACCATCCCGTTCGGAGAACGGATCTTCGGTAGGCTTTCCATTTCTGAGAGACTTTCCATCATCAGCTAATGGTTTTCTATTCACCCGGCCCCCTACAATTCGCTGGACCTTGCGCTTGTTGAGGTTGTCCCCTTCATTTAGACGGAGTTCAATGTTACTAATCGGTGACATATTATCCGGCGAGGCAGGTGAAAGATTAGTCTTGTGTCTGTCCAGGCTTGTGTCTTCTCCATCATCAAAGGCAGATCTGTAGGGAGAACCCTTTTCTTGAGGTGACGCCTTCGGATGGAAGCGATCCCAAGCATTTGAGACTTTGGCAAGCACTTTTGATGGTACCATGCGGGTAAGTCTTGAGCTTGTCGAGTTGGTTCGTTGCGGCGTTGGCTTAAGGGCATCAGTTGCGGCCAGCATAGCCATGAGTTTTCCATTGATAACTTCGCCACTAGCACAATCTCCTCTGATGGAAGGACTGCTTGGTTCTTCTGCGGCACGCCTTCTGGCATTTCTATCAACAGCAGCAAGCGGCACAGATGATGGGGCCTTGAAGTCGTTTGTCGGATGGAACTTTAATGGGTCGAGAGACAGTTGTCGCTTCAGGTTTGTGCTTGCACGTCTCTGCGATCGGTCCTTCCGCATTCGAGTAGTGGCAGCCCGCTTGGGAACCTTTCCTGAGCTTCTTGGCGAGAGCCTGGCTACCTGCGATTTCTGAGGATACCTCCCAGATCGGTTAGGTGGTGTTTCGAGGGGTGAAGGGAGGTTCAAAGGCGAGATTGCTGATTCATCCACATACGGGTGCGAGATATCTGGTGTATTGGCCCGGCGCTTCTTAATAGAGGAATCCTCGTCGCCATCTTCTAGGCACTCGAGGGTGGAATCGTCCAGCAACCAACTTGCCATTTCCTCGACAGTTTGTGGATCGGTCATTGTTCTCTTTCGTGAGGCTCGGTTTGAGCTATCATTAATACTTAGACTGAGCGCTGTATAGTGGTTAGAGAGAATAACAAATATGTAAAAGATTTGAAGTACATACGTAGTTGCTTGGACAGTGATGTGCTGGCCGCGTTCTCCCGTGACCCCAGCGTCGCTAAGATATTCCTGTTTCTTCTTCTCCCATAAGTGATGGTTCTAGACATGCTTGGCGTTGCAGTAGATAATGAATAACGAGGAGCCGGATGAGTAGACGTATAGCTAGAATCGTGGTGAACTGTAAACGAGTGACTGTGTTCATTCGATTCAGTGTACTCCATGTAGGTGACGAAAAGTTGAGGAACTCGCCTGTAGACGACCAAAAGAAAATGCTATCAGGATACCAGGTGACAAATCGAGATTCAAAGTCAGTATTCGGTCACCAGAGTGCCCTCATTGTCCAGCCCAAAAGGACCTTTGAGATCCAAGTGTGGGAGGTGTAGTATCCCGAAGATGGACAGGTTGGGTTGCTAAAGAAGAAAATTCTCAGCATAAGACGGCGAAAACAGAGAGAAGTTGTGAGCATGCGTTGAGCATTGAATTAGATTTAGCGGGCAGAGCAGTGTTGGGTCGGTTGAGGAAGGCACCTTGAATGTGATTAAGATGCGATATCGGGTAAACTCCAACATCAGTGCCTACCACTGCCAGCAGTAATACCATTAAAAAAGACTTACTAAACAATTTAGGTCCGGAATCCACGGAATACAGTGCAGTTAATTGTAAAATCAGATCAAGTGATGAGCATCACCAGTCGAGATAAAATTAGGAATGGACTTGTGGCTAACAGCAAACTCCTCAATTTCCTCAACAATCATATGCAGCACAAGCACACGATTACCGTCCTACCTCCAGAACCATAACACCAATACGCCACTTCGCTCTTTTGTGATTTTCATCTTAATCTGAAGTCGCCCCTCAAGGTTTCACTGCAGATTATGTTCCAGATGCGATTCGTTACTGTAATCACTCGGTAGCTACTTATGCTTCCCCTGACTTATATCGAAGCGACTTGGCTGGAAATGATACGGCCAGAAGCAGTAAGCTTCATATTTACAACTCGATTATGACTGATTCTTTAGGGAAGTCTTATAAACTTGTTCTCTGTAGTCTTGACCTGTCTGTTTGTCACAGTTGAGCAAGCAGATGAAGAACACAGAGAAATAGTCTGCAAATCACCATGTTCCATAAGTATAGCTCACTGAGAGTCAACTTATCATATGCATGGTAGAGTCTCAATCAAGAGATTGTTATTTTGAAGACTTATGTTGGCCTTGACCTGCCAGTGCCCAAGTGTGATCTCCGACCCAAAGCCTGATGAAGTGATGCTTGCACCCGACAAGGATGCACATATACTCTCTAACATACCAATACCCGATAGCAGAGTCAACTTCAGAATCAGGGAATTGTAGCTTGAGACAATCCATATCTCGATGCTCGTGCTACTCGCGACCCGAGACCGGCAATGGGAGCTCTCGAATAGCAAGGTCGTCATGACAAAGCCTTTTCGAACATAACCAAAGCATAACAACTAGCCGAAACATTGTCTCGAAATGTACTACTCTTTAGAAATACTTATTCTTGAAATGGTCACAATTGCTCTGCAGTTGACTCTCAGACGTTCGTAGACACGTGATATCACAGCCACATAGCGTACGTGGCGCTACAACGCCTGACATTGTGGCGCGGTTTTACATCATGAGCTTCCCCAACATCCAAAATTTTCCCGTTCAAACGAATCGACGAATTATTCTTGCCTAACGGGTCCAAGGGAACGGCAAGGGGACACAAGTACAGTGTGCAAGTCAAATACCAAGAGACACGATGCTTTGATTATGAATCTAGACGGTTTCTGCATCTTTACCATCACTCGAACCCGATAGATTAAGTCCGAAAGCTCCGATTAGTTACGAGTTATTATCGCCTCTTATCCGCCCCGATCGATCACGAGGTTTTTCCAACGACGTCCTTCTTGATCGCAACACAAGGCATTGACACTTTCTGTGAACAAAACAAAACTTTTTCTAGTTGAAGCCATGATAAGACAGCCAGTTCGCGGCGTGCATGCGCCTCTACGAGCTTTTAGCCAGCCAGCTCGGCAAACAGCTTGGAATGGAGCATGGAGAAGGCTTTTTACATCGCAACCAGGGAACAAGACTGGGCGCCAGCTTTGGAAATGGAGGACTGGTTCTGTCCCGTGGGAGGGCATAATGGCCCGACTAAGGAGCACCCGTTTTACACCCGGAACCACAACAACACCAAGCATGCTCCAGGGTGTGTTGAGGCGTGGGTTTCGATTCACTGCGAAGCGCAAGACGAACAAAGGGCCGACCGTTGGCGAAACCGATGAAGCCAAAGGTCTTACGGCTAGGCTCAAGAAACTCACCAAGGAGTATGGCTGGGTGACCGTTGGCGTTTACCTTGGGCTGTCTGTTCTGGACTTTCCTTTCTGCTTCCTATTTGTTAGGATGGTAGGGGCTGAGAAGATCGGTAAGATACTGCCGCGGCCTCATCCATATCTGTCGACAAGGCTTTGCGGGTCTATGTTGCGAAATCGATTGCTGACTTGTGCCGCTGGCGGGGTTAGGTGAGGTCGAGCATCGTGTGATGTCAACAATCAAGCAAATGATTCCCGGTTCTGTTCGGGAGGCCTGGCACACTTACTGGCAGTCTTTCCGGAAGGCTGAGGCCAGGACACTAGGCGATGACGATATCAGCGACAAGATGGAGATGGCCACCTGGGGGGTTGAGAAGGCACAGGAGCGGAACCGCGTCGATGCTAGTGAGTGCCATCCAAATATTTTGCCCCTGGGCGCAGGGAGAGAATGCTCCCATTCACTCCCTGTGTGGGGATGAGGGACCGCTTGACCAGTTGGTGAGAAAGGCTAACGACTCAATCTTCTGCGATAGGCTTAGCAACCCAGTTGGCGCTTGCATACGCCATTCACAAGAGTTTCATCTTTATTCGAGTACCGTTAACGGCCGCCGTAACGCCCAAGGCTGTCAAGGTGCTCCGATCATGGGGTTGGAATATTGGAAAGAAGAAGGTGTAGTTGTTGTGAAATGGCATCATGACGGTTCCAGACTGAGAACCGATTAAGCCTCAAAAGACACAAACGTTCCATTCATGAAACGTCTCGATTCTAGTCTAAGTCACTCACCCGTATCTGTATAATTAGAATCACGCATAGTAGTTGATGCTGGAGTTGGACTCCATGATAGACTTGGCTGTATAGTACTGTACTTACAATATTTACCTACCTACCTACTATGCAATGCGGTCATGGTTCCCCGTGGCTGGATCGTAGTATCCGAAATCTTGGGGGTTCGGGTAGATCGAGCGACTTCGGGTGCGCCGAGCTCAGGAGAATTGCCATTGTTGGAGGCACATTCAGGTACCAGCTTGAGATGGAACAAGCCACCAAACTCAAATGGCAGTAAATGGGAGTGACCTGAATAAGTCATACAATAAGTTGGAACTGGGTAGGCGTGTTCAAGCCGCAATTGAATAATAATCATGGCGAATGTCTTGGCAGGTTTGACTTTCATCCGTAGGAGGATAGTGCGCCGAAAAGATCTGCAGCTGCAACGTTTTGAACGACGCCATGTTTTTTATGCCGAGTTGATAATTTTTGGGGCTTGTTTGAGGTTCTCCTGGCGGCTGAGACTCCAGAACGACCTAGCCTCGAAACGCCAAGAAATTCTTGGGGGAAGGGGAAACGAGCGATCCCCTAGTAGTCTAATTATTTAGTGAACAAAGCCGAGAAGAAGGCAGAGAAGGAGGCTAGAACGTCTAGTCTAGAAGAGGCTATGTCCGTACATACTTGTGGATTGATTACCTTACTCGTCGCACCCATGTTTGACCCACGATAGACGAACGATTCAGTTCAGGAACAAAGGGGAGTGAATCAAAGTTTCGTGTTGAAGCCGTGCCTTGCCATGGCTGGCCGTTTTGAATAAGCGATAAGTCGACGCAGGAACAGAGAGCGAAGAGGCGAAACAAATGATTTCGGCGCTCTAGAAGAGACTGGAAAGAAACCCGTTCGAAGGAAGTGGATATGTTCATGGCGCCAAAGAAAAAAAGATCCTAGCTGAGGCTTTAGTCTCGGAGGCTCACGTTTCCGTTGATCACTTTGCGGTCCATGCAGTCAGTGTCGATGTAAGTCATGACAATGAAGACAGTCCAGGTCAAGGTTCAGATAATGTCAGAGCCCCTTGCAGTAGGCCAACAAGGCCAAAGAAAGTGGCAGGGCGGGCTTTAGTGAGCGGGAATAAGAGTTGGAGATGGATGGTCTGTTTCGACTAACTGGAGAACTGACTAGGATTGGAACTTTTCCGTGACTTCCAGCTCGATCAGGTGGAGAAGACCTCCTTAGAAACTTGGTACGGATAGATTGATTCCCTTTTTCATACCATGTCATGCTCTGATAGGCACGACATACGCAGGTATAGACACCAATGCGCGGGTTCGAAAACAAATCCAAATCCAAATCCAGATCAAAGATCTAATAGTAAGGGGTATTGTATCACTCCGCAATGGCTACCTAGGTAGGTAGGTAGATAGGTACTAGTAGGTAGTTAGATATGTTAGTAGTGACCATGTTAGGCGCACGCGAGTCGTTATTTCACCGTTCATGATTCAAACTCTATATTATTTACTTTTGATATCAGATTCACTCTCTCGAGTTTCTTCACCTGTAGCCCTGGGCCATGAGATATGCAGTATAAGATTGCGACGGACCAACTTGGTAATCAGTCCGCCTGCAAAGAAAAGTCAAATAGAAAATAAAAATGGCAAATATTGATATTTAGGATGCATGACAACGGGCTTGTGATGGCCCGCGCAGGGGATCCTTGAAATGATCGGCTTAACGGGCCCAAACTAAACGACTATAGTAACGGCTTAGCAAGCAAATATGGATTCAATAGACAAGAAAAGCAAGGAGAGCAATTGGTCTTTTGAGAATAAAGTTTGGTGATGAAGCAGCGGTGGGCCTACTTGGTACAGTAGTGGACGGGTCGTGAAATTACTGTCTATATTACCGAATGGATCATAGACGTCAGCAGCTGGAACAAACTGAAAAGAGCGTCGGGACATGACTGAACCTGGTACTGTAGTCCAGGCTCAAGACAAACAAGAGTACGGATACTGTACTGTACGTTGACCATGTGGGAAAAAGTGGTCCCCCTTCCTTCTATTACCAGGGTTCCTGAGCCAAGGCCAAGCCCTCCACTGTCAAGGTATAGTACAGTACAGCCGCTCTCCAACATGCCGTTGATTGTGATGCGATGCCGGGGATAAGAATGGGGCCCCGGAGTCGTGTCGAATTACAGTAATGGCATTAGCCATGGTGGATGTTTTAATATCCGCTCAGCCTCGGACCTCCTCACCGTCCAAGATGAGCCTAGAACAATTAATATCAACTAACTAACGCAATGTCCATCTTATACTACATATTTGATAACGTACGCACATACAGAGAGAGTGCAGTATCCGTATGCACAGTACATACATAAATGGGTGGATAAGACTGAAGATTCAGGGTTGGCATCGACAATAACATGGATCCCCCACACATTCTCCAAGCCAGAGATCTGAAGTGGAACCCGTATTGTGGGCCTCAGCGGAAGACTACCGGGCAAACACATCCATATCCACTCCAGGTTATCGTTGAGACAAGGCAATAGAACTTGACAATGCGACTTGTAACAAAGCACCTACCTGGCTGGTGTTGTGACTATCAATATTGGACCGGTGAGGAGGTAACTAGTTGCTGCCGATCAGCCCAGGTGTCACAGGGCACGCTTGTGACGACCTGAAGGGAGGTCGCTGTAACATCGGGGGCACATGGAAATGAGACTGGAAATAACCTGTCGCTTGTCACTTTTACAACCACCCTCACTCTGCATGGCTGATACCGTATTGGGCACCCTGCCGCAGGCCATTTTCATGCATGTGCATGTGCAGTGCGGTGCATACGCTCAGACTTTCTCGACAATATGGTAACTATTTTATGATGGACCCAAAATGTATATTACAACAACATAGGGTAGATGCGGGACACATTTTTCAGGGTTAGACTTTTTGCTCTGTCAAGCAGTTAGGACCGTTGGAACTTTGACAAAGACATGAATCACAATTGGTGTCTTTGAATGGAGTCATACGTATGTACAATCAAAGTCAAAATTCTTGACCCAATCAAAAGGTCGAGACTCTTTGAGCGTTAACTTGAATAAACAGGCGGTAAGTTACTCATGATCTTGAGAGACGGTTGCTAGAATGTCCCACCTAGATAGCCTAGTCTATTGCCAGACCCCGAACAATCAATCGTTCGAAGCATCTCGGCTGAACGGATACCGCGTCTAATATTTCATCACTGTCCAAGTGGATATGACGACTTGAGGCTGACTCAATGGAGACGCTACGTTTGTACGAGAGGAATCCGTTAGCCAAATGACGACCACAAAATATAGTTCAGGTCTCCGGGATAGTACCAGACTAGCCGACCAAGCGCCCAGGCCATACATGCACTTGAATGAGCGCATGACAGAGATGCGAAGCAGTAGGTACTGTCATGAATAACTGAACAGTCGGTGAAGCAAGGCGAGCACCCATTTGTGCTAACAAACTAGGTAACCACAGTAGATCACAAACATAACTTACTAAATAAATTTGTCAAGTACAAGAGTTAACTCACTCATAGAATATCACCCACTGCCGAGGTAACCCGATAACGGATACCAAGCATTTAGACTTTTAGGCGAATATTGGGCAACACTTTGAGAAACACACCACAATCATGAAACCATGGGGGATGTATGTATGGTACAGTATGGAAGATGTTGGATGCACGGACTCAGATTAGAGTAAGTTTGTCGATACGAAGGCATCTAACGCCAAAGTACCGTACAGGAGGCAAAGAATGAAACCAAGTGTACGGAGTAGAGAAGAGTTTATGTATGCTTTGCCTGATTTGCTTTTTCTGCAACCCACCCGCTGGCCTCAACGCTAATTCCTGTCGTTCGTCGTGTTTGATGAGTTGTATGAACCCTATTTCAGACCATGACCAAACTACCTATGCGAAAACGACAAGTTAAAGTAAAACAGCCAGAGATGCACGTAATCAGGTAGACATACTAGTAGTCTACTGCCTTGAGCTTGAGCCTGTAGCCGATGGCGTGGGGAAGTGTTGCATTGCATGTCCGGTACATCACCGCTGACCTGCCAATCATCTACTATCCATTTATTAATGTGCAGCCATTGAAGTGAGTGCATCATCTGCCACCAGCCATCTGTCATCTGATTTGATTTGGGTTGACTTGACTTGACTTGACTTGACTTTTGTATCCTATGATGTCATCATGTCCTTCTGAAATATCTGGTAACTACCTAGGTAATGCACAAACGCTGAAAGAGGAAGATAAAAAGAAGAAGGAAGGCTTCTTCTACCAAAGTCGGTATAGCACTTGTACGCTACAGTAAAAAGGGGTAAACTCTTTCGTTTGGGTTGAGTAGAGCTCATTGGCCTCGAACTGCACTTGAACTCTCCAAGGTCTGAGGAATGAAATCGACAGGGACAAAAGTTAAAGAGATAGGCCATAGCTCGATTTGGGAGGTATGAAGAAGGCCGATGCCGGTGCTAGAAAGAATCCAGAAGCCCTGTGGGGTATCAGGGTCGTCCTCACTGACGCCAGCTCCATGGCGCCGTTGACCAATACGCCAATGGCTTGGATGAACTCCAAGTAGAACACGTAGGGCTGCTTGACCTGACCTGACATGGCCTGGATTGCCCCAAGCTGAGATATCATCAATCAAAAGAATCAATAGTCCAGACATTGCTGCTGACGTTGGTTCCATTGGCTTGTGCTAGGGCCATGATGCTATCATGGGATCTATAATTCTTGGGCGTACACTGGCGCCTCCAGTTGTTTGTAAAGGCAAACCCTAATCAGTCCCCTTCCTTGACCGCATTTTCAGTAAATGACACAAACGATGTAATCACTCCATACTGTACAAAGAACGAATGCTGCCGCCAACCTTAGCATCAAAGGGAAAACTCACAATGGGGAGAATAGTTAACGTAGGTAGGGACTAAGATCGTTTTGAGGCAAGACATGGAAAACTGGGACTCCCTTTTCGTGTTCCAGCACCCCCCATTTGAGGTCAGGAAGGAAGACCTAACCTCATAGAAAACCAGGTACTAAAGTCAATCGCGCTTAACAGCTTGACAGCAACTTCCCTGGTCTAGCTCTTTTGGGTTATGGGTAGCTGCGATGTACAGTACTTGTAGTTGTCGTGATCGTTGGGGCGGAAGGCATGTAGCTCCACTGGATATGGAGGCTCTTGCCTGTTAGTTCAGTGAGCGCCATCGCCCTCGCTGAGCCGCGGTGCCTTCCTCCTACGGACAGTACAGTACAGACTAGGTAGGTACTGACCGAACCAACACCCACAAGAACTAAGTAGGTGCCTACTAACCTTTCTCTTTTGGGCATCCTTCAAACGTCGTACATACTAACAAACATCAGAGAAGGGATCAAGAAAGCAAAGTAAAGCGAAGCGGACCAGAACAACGCAGTGAAATGGAATCAGAGCAAAAGAAAGAAATCATCTTTCACAACACGGAATTGTCTGCACGTACGTATCGGCGATATGTTATTACATACAACTGACTAAGGTTCCAGGGTCTACGAATTATGCTTCGCAGCATTGCAAGGCCTCCACTATCAAGATGAGATGCCGAGTCGACATCAACAAGGCTACACATTTTTGAAACATTATTTCCGAGACAGGACAGGCCAGGACGGCACGGGAAATGGTCAATTAGAGCAACATCCATCAAGTCGAAACTCCACTCCGCCACAACTGACAACTGTCACTCATGTCAACGTCAGGTCGGGTCAGCTTGATCCATCAATACTGGTGATATTGCCAACTCTGCATTTGGTGTCGCCCAAAGAGGGAACCGCGATATCGAGATCATTCAAGACATTCCGGTCAAAACGCACAGCGCGTTATTTCGCGCCGCCCTTTGTCTACTTAGATCTGAAGATCTAGGTACAGCAACACCGCTGAAAAGCTAGCAATCAATTGTTTCCATCAGTCTGGGCTAGTCCAGGTTCAACTTCCTCAAGACTCTTACTCAGGGAGCCCCAACTAGACTTGCAATGCCGAGTCACGCCGCACCAGGTCCTATGAGGGGTCTGAATCCTGAAGTCTCAACAGAAGCTCATCCTGTTGACCTACCTGGCCTTCTGGTGCAAATAGACTTTGGGTCCGGCGTACTTCGCTACGGTTCTAGTTATGGCGTAGCTGACTTTTGCCTTTCGTTGTCTACCCCTTCCTTGTTCGGTTGACTGAGTGGCTCAATGCCTAGAGTACCTTTTGCCTTGCCCTTCCCAGACCCACGGCTTATCATGACACTCCCTTGTCTGCGCCTGAAGGGAAGCAAAACTTTAAAAGAAAACCAGAAAAATTGTCCACCATACACCCGATCGTTCCAAGTACTGAGTACCGCGCATGTGCGCCACATCCTCTCTCAGCGAGCTTTAAACTTTTCTTACACCCCTGCTTTGATTTGTGGTCCCCTTTTTTTCTTCTTCAATCCCCTAATTGCTCTGCTGTGCTTGCAGTATTCCCTCACCTAATGTCTATTTTGCATAGACATCAGCGCTCCAACGCACGCCCCTGTGGTCAAACCTGACACCCCGGGGCGATCGTGGCTACATCTATGGCGGCGGCCGGGCAGACGACAAAAAAGTGGAAAGGCAAAAGGATACACCCAGGAAGCCAACCTACGTAACGCGTGGTCAATGGCAAAAAACATATTCTGAATGTGAACAAAGTTGATTTTACCGACACCACAAGGGCGGTTGCGAGCTTGTCATTGCTGGAGCCGAGACTCTGTTCCGTCATGCTGGTTCTCAGGTTAGCCTTTGGAATATCTTGCTTGAGTATAAAGGAAAGCCGTTTGCTCCGGATTCCTGGGTCAGGACTTTTGACTTAGCCTGTATCCCTTCTCAACATCATCAATATTTTCATTATTATATATTATCTTGTTCCTCCTCGTTGATCGACGTTTTTAGAGTTGCATTGCCAAATAGCATTCGGTCTTATTGTCTACTCGTATCAATTACCTGTCATCGACAAACATACATAAAGCACCCTTGCTGTTTTCCGTCTCCAGTCACACAGACAAGACGAGAAAGGGAAAAGAACGACCAGAGCAGAGCAAGGACAGGGCTTCTACCGGGGGTTAAACTGACAAGGGCCATCAGGACAAGGACCCTGTTCCTCCCACGCCCCAACACATCTCGGATTCTGTTTAGACACAGTAGCAACTATCGCTGTCGGTGTAAGACAGACGCCAACTCAAAATCCCCGAGACGGACGGATCGAGCCCGTGCCATACCTACCACCTGTCTGTCGCACATCCACAGTTCAGTACTGTACCACCACCATCCCGCGCTCGCCCTGCAGTACAGTTTGGCTGGAGCAAACCTTCAGGGCTACCTAGCTACCTGTTAACCCCTGTCGTAATTCGATCCACTTGAGACGTTGTTCCAGATCTTGGACAGGCATTACCATCATCACAACCAGCCTGTCAACCCACACGAGCCACTCGCCCCCCTCCCTACCCCATCCTGTCTCTACTTTCCACAAAGGCAGCTTTATTTCCAGCTCTTAGCCTGGAAATCTCTCTGATACATGCGCGACTCGCCTGCATCAAACCCATCCACTTCTCCGGCTTATATTAGACATACAAGTACTACCATGATGTCCGTCGCTCCCCAAGAATTTCAGTCCCAGCCTTACTACTATCTTCCCTACCGTCCTGACTCTTCCCATCGACAACCTCAACATCAAGAGATTTCCTACTTCAACTTTACCAACATCAACCACTCACCAACTCTCGATTCCGCAACCAACGCCGCAATGGCCGCTGCCGCCGCCGCTAACGCCCGATCTCAACAAGACGCCAGTGTCGCACAGGCTCTTGAGATTGCCCGTGAAAGTCCTGATGGCTCGTCAGATCCTACAATCAGCAAGATCCTGGAGGCTGCGTTGGCACGAGTCTGGAGTAAAGTCACAGAACACCCTGACTCATATGTCATGACAAGAGACGAGTTCGCCGTCTTCAACTTCTTCCAGCACCGATTCACCGGCAACAAGATGGCACTTGGCGCTCGCAAGCGATATTGGGACAACACCCACGCTTGATTGCCCCCAAAGATCACACTCATACTGGGCGGCGTCCTGCCCACACACAAATTGCTCGACACATCAAGCGCCTTCCATGTGTATGAGCAGTGAGATGCACATACATTGTCCAAAACTCAACCTTCTTTTCTTCTTCTTCGCCAACGAAGATACGATACTCGGACACGAGTATCCATACATGCTCACACCCATATCCATCTCAATACCCATAAAGGCAAAGCAGCCTTAACTCAAACCTGATCCTATTATCCGAATTCCCGACAGCTTGCCATTATCCACTGCCCAGCTCGGTGATAATCAGGAAGCGAGAGCTGAAACCTGAGGGCTCGTGCAAAAGGTAGGCAGGATATAGCATCAAACAACCCCTGCGCGTTTCGACTTCGCTTGGAGCAAACCGCTCACAGTTATTGACATGACTTACTACATGACGCTATCGTGGCACGGCTTCACAAGTCATGGCAGCCCGGGGGATGCATATCAGGTTATGTGTTATGTCCACTATAGCGCGGGAGCCGAGGAGAAGAACAAAAGAAGAAAAAGAGAAACACAAAAATCAATATTGAATCCACCCAGTGGAGAAACCCTGGATGATCCGCCACAAAGGCCCCGGTTCCTAAGTCCGAGCCTGCTAGCTTTGTGGGTCAACAAGTCTGCCATTCAGTATCGTTCGCATGGCGCCCCGCTGTTTGGTACTGCTGACGCCAATCTCCGACAATACTATCCTGCACTTACAGTACCGTCGGTTTCTCTATGGACATGGATATGAGGGCTTGTGTTGTATTCTATGCAATATATCCCGCCATTTCTCGCAGGGCTGCAGAACACAATGGCGTGGTGTTTCCATTGGGGGTGGTGTGGCTTTCATCTGCCGCTTCCTATCTCTGTCTTCTTGGATCTATTCATTTGTTTGCATCTTCTCCTCGACCAAGTCTTGACTCATGTGAGCAGACCTACGTCGCATCGTCTCCAATTCTTGAGGACAACGCGGGTCGTTCAGGCAGGCTCTTGGACAGTTTTTCCCCAATTGCCCCTATATTCGTCATTCGAACTTTGTTCTTGACTCGCTACCGTTTCGTAGTGGTCTTCATTTCATTATACTTTCCCATTTTTGCCATGACTCTTCTTGCTACTCTTTCGGCTGCTGGCAGTCGCCTGCAACTATGAAGTCGCTTTATATAACTTCTTCCACTTTGAGTCATGCTCGATGGACAGCCCTGAGGTTTTGTTCAGAGCTGCACCGTCTCATTTACTCAATTTATAACCTACTTTCCACCTATTTTCAGTTTTATTTCTTATTAAAGAAACTTTGTACAATAGAAATACCACACAGCGTATTAT
>JABCQV010000148.1:0-30416 GCA_013186375.1 Fusarium aywerte | reverse complement strand
CTAAAAGAGATGGACCCCCTCTAAAGATCCGTTTCCACCCCAGATCCACTGCCCAGAAAACCCCAGTTCCTAGCTCCCGGGGCATAAGGCCGAGTAGACAAAAGATGTTCTTTTTGTTTTCGCTGGAGCTTCTTCTTTTTTTTTATGCTTGGACCCGCCTACAGCACAGTGGAGTTGTCTCTGCAGTCATACCATGATGGATCTATGTAGGAACATTTGTTCTGCATGCAACATCGGGGGGCTTTACTTTGTTTGCGGATAAAGTAGATGTGCCTGGTGGTGGTATCATGATAACTAACAATTGAAATGTCTTGTTGTCTTCTCGGCCTCATTCAAATGACATCTCGGCATCCTCCACTTTTTTAAATAAATCAACGTCAACTTGAATACTGTTCCTGTCCTTACTCCTCCTCCACACTTTCGGCGTTTCCGTTTTTTTTTTTTTTTNNCAACAACAACAACAGCAACAACAAGGAAATAGAAGAGAAGAATTCTAGACTGATTGTCGACAACGTCACCACTTTTGTGTGTGTGCCAACTTTATATGCCTTATTACCAGAACGTCACCCTGCAGACAGACAAAAAAAAAAAGACTGTGTGTGTGTGTGTGTGTGTGTGTGTGAAACAAGTTGGACAAAGTTGGGTTGTTATTAACCAAAGGGGAAAGCAAAGAGTGACATCCCGTCATTTTACCCCACGCGCTCAGACTAATTATAAGCCATCCATCATACATACACTGTACGGTACAGGACGCGGGATTGCTTGTCTGTCTGTCTGACTGTCTGTCTGTCTGTCTGTCTCCATCCATACCTACATAAGCATATCCAGCACATACCTACATACATACTACGTACGATACTGTGCTGTCACTATTTCTTGGCTGCCTAACCTCCCGAATACATATTCTTCCCACTCCCCCTTCCTTCCTTCCCTTCCACATTCTTCTACTCTACTCTTACTCTTACTTCTCATATACTCTCACTCACTCGCTTATGCCAAATATCGCCCGTCACTATCTATTACTACTATCACCAACAACAACCACCACCACCACAATGGACGCCCCTTCTAGCTCATCCTCCAACTCCTCCGCTCAGCAGTCTCCTTCTGTCCAGATGGTCCCTCAGCCAGCTCCCACTCAAGGCAACAATCCTTCAACTGCTCCTTTCCTTCAGGACTTTACACTCATTGCTGAGGCGGCCAAGCGAGCGCAGATGGCCATTATGGTTCGAGACTTTGAAGAGTGTGGCCTGTAAAGGTCTATCCTTGACGTCTTTTTCTCTACAAACGACAACAAGGGAGAAAAGGGAAAAGACGAACCAGGCAAGGAAACCATTGCCTATTCCGACCCCCAAAAAATACCAATCTTTCAGCCGTCGAATCACTACGAAATCTTGATTCATTGGAGGAGAAGGAGAAAGATATGCGGCAGTGGCATGTTTGGCTTATCACACGTCGCCAATCACGACGTCTATCGCCCATATTCACATTCTTGGTCTTTTCACCTCCAACCTTTTCTGTTCTCTTATCGATGAATACTTTTTATGTATCATCATGGTTGGAGAGTGGTTCGATCAAGGACACCGACATGGGTATATTTTCTCGGTTCTATTTGACCGACTGCTACTGCAAACTGCACTGCACAACACCAATCTCATGCTCATGTGGGCCGTTTCTGTACCCATTCGGCCCTTGATCCGACCGAGTAAATCGACTTGATTTCTCTACGAGATTCTCTTGTCGGGCCGGGAATGTTCTTCGAACCTAGACTATTCCCGAAAGGGTTCTCCTTCAACCGAACCGTTGTCTATCCTCGGCTTTTTCTCCGCAAGCAAACAAATCGACAAAGACGCATCCGGAGAAAGAGTTTGTGGAGCTGTCGTCATACCAAGACATCGGATACCATCATCATCATCATCACCATATTCAGCCCATTTCTTGCTTTTTTGACCAAATATTTTACGTATTCAGGTCTTGTTTTTCATCATCATCCTTTTTCGGTATCATCAGCGGATATCCGGGGTTTCGGCGTTTTGGCACAAAAATGGAGGCACATGAATGACCCCCATACATATACCTTATACTTTCTTGTTATTTGTTTTTCTTGTTTTCTTCCCCCCATTACTTCCTCTCCACTCTCTGTAACGAAACGAGATATATCGAAATGTCTTTATAACACAGCAACCTTTTCTATAAAAGGATGACCGGATGGATGAATGTCCTATATACACATACCATGGGCGGGTCATGTTCTGCTAGTTATCAAGCCGAAATGCCACGGCTACTGATTAACTGCCCTGGGCTGGACTGCTTAGATAGATACATTACAGTACTATAATGAGATAAACAGTCACTCACATGCTTGTTCGTTCCTTGATCACGACTGCTTCCGAGGCAAATGATGCAACTTTTGGCACTTGATGCAGTTTCCCAATGTTTCATGCACGTCAGCGGTCCGTTCCCATTGTCTTGGGATTATTGAATTAATAATTCAGTCATAAACTCCACTGTTTAAGCATTACACTTTCCAACCGACCTTCAGCTGTCAACTACCGCGGTTGAAGCAGCTTGATAACTGATAAACACACGAGATAAGATAACCACTGTAATTAAACTGACCACTGCTGCAGTACCTCTACGTTTGGTTAGGTGACCGGCTGCAGACGACACTGTCTTGACACGATTCCAAGACACGGCCTCGTATAATCAAAGAGGTTGCAACTACTTCAAGAAACACCAGTGCCCAACTCTTCGTTTTACCTCTCAAACTGATAATGTTCAAAGTCACAAGATAAAAAACCAAGAAAAAAGAAAAACCATCGAGATCTATCGCAAAAGTTCCTTATCGCTTTTCTTCCCCCCAATCCAAGCCTTCCCTTCTTCGATGTGAGGCCCCCGCACGCACTCCCAAAGCTCATCAACGGCACAGCAAAAAACAGCCTGGCAGAGCTTCAGGACTGCATGTCGGCCAACTCCGTGTCTAACTGAATCTTGTAACTTGCTGCAACCCTCTCTCCTTCTGGCAAAGAGATGGTGTTGAGAAACGTGGGCTGTCACACGCACTCCCTTACATAAACTGAAACCCTCGCCTACAGTAGAATGCAAGGGCTGCGAAAGATATCACAGAAAAGAAACACCAAGGATAACGGTAGCCTTGTGAGGCTTAGACTTGCGCTCAGACTCATACTCAGTCGTGAGAGTGCTTGGCACGTGGCCCCTGGCGTTTCAACCCTATTCAGCTCTTGACGATTTATTTCCTTTTCTAACCCGGGGAAATCCTTCCGTCTGCAAAGCACGACCAACTGCATATCATCCATCACCATGCACATGCTGCGAACTTGCAAATGTCGAACCAACGACATGTTCCTCCAGGCTAAGTATCACGATCCTTGCGATTCTCTTTCAGCCCCCCTGGAAAGTGGAATTGCTAGCCACTTGAATTTCAGTGATTAATAGACCGAAGATGCGGCTTGTTTTCCCATCAAGTTGAAGGAGTGTATCCTCATTGTTCTTACCATCGTCTTGTTTCAACATGACCACTTCTCGAGTCTCTGAACATCCTCTTTTTACAGGGCTGAGAGACCTTATTGTCTTCTTTCCGGTACCCCATGATAACCATGATTTCAACACGTGTCGTTGGCAAAAGAAAAAGGGTTTGACTCGTTGTGCTATTGGACGGAAGGGTGTGCAAAGTGAAGCCAGAAAACTTTGGTCCAAGATTGAAGCGAACAAAGAATGCCTTGACATTACCACTTTCTATTCAACGGTTGAGTGCTTTCTTGAAGTCGCCTATTGCCAGAAGCACAAGGACGACATCCGGCACTCGTTCAAGAGTTGGAAGGACAAGCACTGCGCCTATGCCAACTTAGCTGAAGCTCCAATTGAGACTTCACAAACGGGGACGCAAGAGATGAACAGATCCTCAGAAGATGACACAGATGGGGCATCACAGCCTGGAACGCCAGAGACAGAGATATTCGACTCTCTTACCTGCAGCGATACCACGCCCTTCCCAACTCCTCTCACCGAACCTGATTCAGTCAGAACCCCCATCAAAGGTCCAGCTTCCATCCTTGACAGTTCCATACCAGACACTCCGCCTGAGAGAGTCAACCGGGTTCCCTTATTCATGGCAGACAACGACATGTCTAACGTGAATGCCGTCACGAAAGACATCTCGACCTTATCTCTTGGCCCGACCAGCTCGACTACAGGCAATCCCTCTGTTTATGGCAAACCAGCAACTGCAGAAAGCATTTCGAGTGACGATGATATTTCTTTCAAAGAGATGCCGGAAAAGCTCTCAATCATCCGTGATGAGAGATCTGCCGCTGAACAAACCACTTCTAATCCACAACAAAAGGTCCTCGAAGTTGAAGATGATCCCGTCGGTCATGAAATTGATGTTGATGGCATCGGCAAGGTTCGACTAAATCGGCAAGGAACTTTGCGTAGAGCTTCACCCATTTTGAAAGGTCTCAGCACTCCCCCTACCCTGGAACAACGGAAGTGCGGTGTTGTATACGTCCTACAGCATACCCAAGAAGAACAATACTTTAAAGTTGGATTCACAGGCCAAAACGCTATCCAAAGACAATACCAGCCCAACAATTGCTACGGAAAAAACACCAAAGTCATATATGAATCCGACACTAGATTTGCTGGCGCTTTTAAAGCCGAACAGCTAGCGCACGCATTCCTCGGAGAACTAAAACTCGAGGTCAAGGATTGCGCATCTTGTCACAAAAGACATGTAGAGTGGTTCAAAGGCACGGCACCGGCTATCGTGGGCACGCTCAAAGCAATCGAAGATTTCATCCGAATGCCTGCTTATGTGTTGAAGGCTGGGCAAGAAGAGAATGGAGAAATGATGCTGTCGCAGGAAGCGGAAAGGAGAATCAAAAGCATGTGCAACATCTCCATCGAAGGGCTTCAAGACTCTCCAGGTGCACAGAAAGAGCCAGCCATCATTCAAATGGATCCTAGAGAAAGCATTGGGGTCAATGATCTAGCTTCCACGCAGACTTCTCTCCCGGAAACCACGGCCGATGTCCTTGTCAAGTCAACGGAGGCAAAAGATTCATTCAATGAATTACCAGCAGAGCCCTCAAAGAAACCAGGAATATCCTTTTCCAGAACTTTGGGACGTACATTTGGAAAAGTCAAGGACAAGTTCCAAGGGAGGTCATCGAGAGAGAGCACGCCTGAGCCTAACAGTTTCCACGAATCTTCCCAGAATGATCCAAGCGACTCTGAGAAGTTTTTTGTTAAACTTCTCTTGACCCTTGGAAGTGCACAACCCGAGGATGCTTCCAAGGAAGAAAAAAGTTCTCGAGGATGGAACGCGCTTTTGCAAGGTGTGAACAAGATCAAGGAAGAATTTGCAGCAGGTAGACGAGAGGCTGAAGCGGCAAGTTGATGGCAGGGCGGGTGTGTATTGGCTTGTGTGTGTGTGAGTATAAGTGTGTGTATAGTACCTATATGTTTATCCGAGTAAACAAATTGTTTGTATTTCTGCAGTTTTGACAGACCACAGTTGGTGTCGTGACCAGATCCTGCTGTACAAGGTGCGTCTCGTGCTGTTATACAACATGTGCATATGATGCTAGTCAAACCTGGTTTTTTGTGTCTTTTCAGATTTGTCCTTTGCTGAATCTTGTAGTATTATGATTATATGATCAAGTATTGAGTGACATTATCTTGAATTCGGTCCCTTACCTGTCAACTCACACGATACTGTCTGAGTTCACTTTGAGACATTGTGATTAGAATAGATGACGTTTGCAAACCCCACCATATGCTTCATTTCAAACGGAGTGCCGTTTTAACCAGTTTCAACAACGTATTACAGAGTATCGCACCTTCCATATAAACAAGATAATATACTGCAAGTGCTTTCCAATTCCAACCCTCCTTCGTGCCTTCTAATTTATATTAGCGTATGCGCTAGGTAAGCACTCCGGATGCTCCTACGAATAGTGTGTCCCTCCTTCCGATACTCGAGCAAAGCACGCGACCAGATCAGAAATTGTTTCTTTTTTCCCTCATTTGTCTTTTGACCTTTCAAACTCCATTACATGCATTGCATGCTCTCTGTTCAGAACGACTCTACTGCACCCATCAAAATATTACCAATCTACAGATTCACAGCTCCCCACAACACAAACATCCCTATTTCGTCATTCTAACCCCACCATTGGATCCGAGCTGATCGATCCATCTGTCCCATCGCCCGACCCGAAAGGACCCTCCCCCTCACCTCATAACGTACGCTATCTTTAAGTCTCAAATTCGTGACCTCGAGTCGAGTAATTTTACTTCCTACACTCATTCGCTACCCTGCAAATCCGTCATACTATCCACCTGAGCGCCAATGGCTACTGAAAATCCTTTAGAGGATCGTATCTCCTCTGTCCCCTTCGCAGAGCAAGGTTCCAAATGGGATAGCTGTTGGAAAAATGCCTTGACACCTTGGGACCGCGGTACCGCCTCCATTGCCCTTCACGACCTACTTGCCCAGAGACCCGATCTTGTGCCGCCCTCTCAACATCATGACCATCGCGGACACCCTCTCCGGGACTCTACGGGTGCTATTCAAAAGAAAACGGCTCTAGTACCCGGCTGCGGCCGTGGTCATGACGTGCTGCTCTTGAGCTCGTGGGGTTACGACGTCTGGGGTCTCGACTACAGCGCTGCTGCAAAGGAGGAGGCGATCAAGAATCAAAAACAAGCAGAATCAGAAGGTCTCTACAAGCCTGTCGATGGTTTGGATAAAGGCAAAATTCACTGGGTTACCGGCGATTTCTTCAAGCAAGATTGGTCTAAGGGTGCCGGTGACGACGGCAAGTTCGATCTCATCTACGATTATACGGTAATTACGTGTCTTCGAAGCCCAGCCTTTATAGGTCCTGGGTGTCTCTGCTCTTGTCCAGTAAACTAATCCGTGCTATAGTTCCTGTGTGCCCTGCCTCCAGAGGCAAGGCCCAAATGGGCCAAGCGCATGACGGAGCTGCTTTCTCATGATGGCCGTCTCGTGTGCCTCGAGTTCCCTTCGACAAAACCCATGTCCGCCAACGGTCCCCCTTGGGGCGTCTCTCCGGAGCTCTACGAAGCCCTTCTGGCAGCACCGGGCGAAGAAATTGCATACAACGACGACGGTACTGTCCACGAGGATCCCTGCTCAAAACCCTGGGCCGACGCCCTACATCGATTGAGTCTCCTCAAACCAACAAGGACACATAAGGCAGGCACGAGCCCAGAAGGCGCAGTGCTGGACTTCCTCTCTGTCTGGAGCCGATAGCCAAACTGAGTGCTACGGCAACCAGACCTTCTTTTTTACGTCTCGATACCAAACAGCCACCGTATATGATTTGTCGCCGTCATATACAAAAGAAAAAAGCGATCTTCTGTTTCCTTCTCATCATGATGCCTTTCGAAGAGAGTTGTAATGCTCTCCCAAACCGTAGCCGTGTCTGTAGTATGCCAGCCATAGTGTCTTTCCCGACTCGGCTCCCTCTTCCTCGCCAATTCGCTCCGTGCGTCCATCTTGCACCACTCGAATCTCTGCCTTGTACTGTCGTGCCAATGCCATGAGCTCGAGCTGTCCGCCCCATTCAGCGGTATCTCTCATCTTGCGAGCGTAGCCTTCAAGATCTTCCTCAAGGAACGGAGCAAAGTCATCTCCATGCTCCAACATGTAACTCGAAGCGACTCGTCGCACCGTCCTATAAGCCGGCTCTTGTGTAGCCCCTTCGCTAAGAGCAATATCGTTTTGTCCCAGTTGATCCGCCACTGCTGAAAATAGACAGTGTCCGTCGGGTGCAATATCCTTCTCTACCAGACCATGCTTCTCAAACGTCGTCTTCATGTATTCGCTCTCCTTTGCTCGATAGTCTGTCATGTTGGACGCCTCCTCCTCCGCGCGCTGCGCCTCGGCTTCCTGCTCAGCAGCGCGTCGAGCCATCCTCTCCTTCTGACGATTGCGCTTCTTCCCCGGTTGTTGTTGTTGCTGTTGTTCGACTGGTTCCGAAACGCTAAGCTTTTGGGTCTCTTCAGCCAGTTTATCTCCCTCGGGCTTATCCTCCACCTCAGAAGCGGCATCGTCTTGGTTGTCGTCGTTCTTGCTCTCGCTTGAATTCAGGGCGGCAATCTCGGCGGCTTGTTTCTCTCGTAGCTGACGTTCCATCTCCGCACATTCATCGTTGACGCCTTTGCGCGTCTTCTTGGTGGCGTTCTTCTTCTTCCCTGTTATGCGACCCTGCAGATCCTTAAGCTCACGACGATGCCGCGTCTGGATCTGCTCAAGGGTCTCTGTAGGTGCGGGGTTGTCCATGATGGGCCGTGATACCTCGTAAGGTGGCCCGAGGTTTTGTCGAGTTTGAGACTAGGGTACGATAAACCTTGGGAAGCTGGAAGGACTTATCGTCAGGAAGGGCTGTGGAGGAACTACTTTGTTCGGAAAGTATTAAAGCTTGAAGAGCTGAGCTGTAAATCGCGGGGTAGTGGGAAAATTCATCAGTGGGGCATTTGTTGAATTAGTAGAGATGACGTTGATTTTGCTAAGACAACCTCACATATTACAGTACACAAGATACGTGATGAGAGTAACTATGCAAGTACGTAGGCTTTTTAGTAAAACCGAATTTACATTTAAAGTAATTCGACGAGACCTTAAGTCCTACTATTCAATTTGTCAACTTTTCGTGAGCAGTATAATCTATAGCAACGGGCAGGAATGAGTAATGTAAGGCCATGCTTAGGTAGACTTTATTTTTATATATACTAATTCTTCAGGTTCAATCATCTCACCTTTTAGGGTAGATGAATCTCAAATGTAGACTTTCAGCCTCTTTCACTATGGCTAAATATCTCCTTCACCAGTAGGGTTTGTCAACATGTGACCATAATGGAAGAACCCATGTATCCTCCAAGTTTTTTGATGACTGTTACATCGTTTCAGTAAAGAAAGAAACTCCAAAACTCCATAGCGAGTGTTAGCCAGCCCTTGCACTGTTCCCAAGCCATCCTAAAGTATTTATATAGAAAAGGGTATAATGTCCGCCTATAACTCATCCTTATCCAAGATAGTTAACAAAGAAAACAAACAAGAAAAATAATGAAAGTGATAATTGCCGTCGTGGCTACTGGGAAATTGTATATATGCTAGAATCCCTTAAAAGGATCATCACGGAAGTAGTCTTCCTCTCCAGCGGTTCTGCTTCCGTGATAGTAATCATCATTTGTTGTACGGGTGCTGCGAGAATTGTAACTATCTCGGTGTCGGCTTCGACTTTGTCGTCTTCTTTGTTCCTTGCTTCGCCTTCGAAGTGAATACCGAAATTCGTCTTGTTCGTCAGGGTAATTGTTGAGTTGAGAGAATGCCAGTGGGCTGATGAAAGCTTCCATCCGTATAGTGCCGATAGCATCAAAGAAGTTACTCGGACGAGATGAAGCTTCTGATGTTCGCTGCGAGCCTGTTTGGCTCATCGCCCAAGCTCCGTTATTCGATGCTTGTGGTTGATAGATATCAGAGGAACCTGCAGTGCCAATGCTGTTACCCGCGGTGCTATTGGTCGACTGATGACCCGTGATAGGACTAGAGAAGCCTCGGAAAGAGAGCGGTGGCGGTATATGACCACCCGTGTTGCTCCTCTTGCGACCGTGGACCATGGCCTGGTTACGATCATGGAATCGTGGTATCAGTGGAGGCTGTGCTGCATCTATCGAATCACCTCGATTTGTAAATTCTCCAGCAGGTTCTGTCGCTGGGAGGTTCTCAACATCTCCCAACTGTGAAGATGGCACACTTGGGATGCTGGGAATGCTGGGAACACTGGGTGGTGCAGCACGACCAACCGTGCGGCCCTTGGCAAGACGGATAGAGTCTCTGATACCACCCCGCTTCAACTTGGGCGCGGGTGCTTCAAACTCGGGAAGCGGTGTATGCTGGACTGCCTGTGGTGTTGGAATGTGTTCAGGGAGTGCTTGAGATGAGTGTGCGAGGAAGGACAGTGCTGTTAGCCAGATGTAGTGTCGTTCAGCAGATTCCGCTGTGAATTTCAGAGCTCTTTGCGGCGTCAGAATAAGAATGGATCGGTTGAAAACTGATGTCGTTCCCTTTGGTGGCGGATTGTCATCCTTGACATCGAGTACCGATTGTATCGTCACTTCATTCGTCAGCGGCATGTCCATGGCCCAAACTAGAGGGTAACTTACATTTTCGACCAGCCTTGCCCAAGAGGGCGCTGCCGGAGATTGGCTGCTTACTACTCCACAGAATAGCTCGCTCATAAGGGGCGAGCCAAACCCATCTTTTGTGGCGATCGTTGCCGGTGTCATCCTTACCATTGTTTTCAGGCATACCAAAAGACTTTCGTCTGCGAACATACTTGAACATCCACTCGCCAACCATGGTCTGAGCAATAGCGTCTACTACACTCGTATTCTGAGCAGCGCTTTGTGTGGAAGGTGGGTCAGTACTGGAAGTGTTGAGCGTGTTTCCAGTGTTGTAAGTATTGAACGTGTTGTCTGTGTTAGTGGATAGCTTGTGCTGGTGCCTGTACTGGCCACTATGGTGAGGGCGAGTACGAGGAGTTGTGATATCGTTCTTTGGCAGGGGAGGAAGGCTTGGGCTCTCAGGGGCTTCGGTGGAAGGAGATAGTGGAGCAGAAGATCGACTGTCTTGCTTGCGATGTCTGTGGTGACGGGGTAATGCAGCGGCAGAACGGACTTTGCGTACGCTGCCGGCTCGGTAGACGCGACCTGATCCACGGCGCTGGAAGAAATCACCCCGGGTTGGGCTTCTCTGGCCATCACTAGGAGCACTCGCATTTGTCGGGACGTTTCTGGAACTGGCTCTGGTGGGAATAGGGAATGGAGGAGGGTTTTTGGTGTCAGTCAAACTAGGGCTCCTTGGTCGGCCTTGATGGCTGGCAATACCGCTTTGGATCATGGCCGATTTTCGCATGACGCTGGCCCGGGCGGAGGGCATAGAAGCAGGGGCCTTCTCAAACCCTTTTCCGGACTTGACCGTGAAAGGCTGGTGAAGTTCCGTGGTAACTCGAGGTCCTTGGCGCAACATAATCTGCTCAGGTGATGTTGGGATGGTACCATAGGTGTCTGTCGTTCCAGTTGAGCTACGCTTACCGGGACGACTCGAGACGGATTTGGGCCGAGGCGCAGATAATGCCGTTCGATACTCCGCATCACTTAAGTCAGCATCGCCGAAATCGTCCGCTTCATCAGAACTACAGGCATCAAAGCCAGCAAAGAGGCTACTAAAACGCTGCGGTCGTCGCATTGGAGCTCTTTGGCCGGAAAGTGGACCATCATCGTTGTTCCCGGGATATATATCATGAAGTGTGTCGTCCTCAGGCTGAGAGATTGGAGATGAGGGTTGGTCACTGAAGCTCTGCCTATCCAGCCGACGCGGGTTTCGTGGTGGCACATTACCGGGGACCGGTGTAAAGCTCTTTATGTCGATACCAGACGATGGGTTGGGTGAAGAAGGCCGCGAGGAAATAGCTGAAGGTTGAAGATGAGCTGGAAGTAAGGCCATTCGCTTGTCTGTCTGAATGCCTTCTGTTTGTACACCTGCTTCGGTTGTTGATGCTGATTCAGACAATCTGACTTGACAGCCAAAGTCTTTGTGAAGAACGGGCAACCGAGGCTCCTTAGGCGTGCTAGGGCGACTGCTAGGAGGGTGAACGCTGATACTTGGGATCGCAAGCGGAGGGGGGGACTGCAAACGAACAGGCGCATCCGGTGACGGGCGAGTAGGTGGGCTATCGGTCTGTGTAAAAGATGTAACCATCAAAGGCTTTTCGACTACAGGGGACTGTACTGGCGGCGGCGGTGGTGATCGGGTGGGCGATTTGGGCGTCATGGGGAGAACCAATGGCTCTTCGCTCGTCTGGACAGCGATCGATACCATAGCTTGGCGAGTTGTTGAAGGTTCAAGATTGAGAGGCCGATGAACACGCTTGCGTCGCTGGTTGGCCTCAATCTCGCCATCTCCTTTTGGAGAAAACTCAACTTCAGAGTGCTTGGTACGAGTCGAAGGCTCAGGTGTTGCAGGCTGCACAGGAGGCAGCTCTGGTGAAGGTGGTGGCGAGTACTGGATCCCAGTATCCGTGTACGAAACTTTGGGTGCGGTAGCAATCGGGGACTCATTCTCGTTCTCCTCGTCTTCTAAAGCTTCTGGCACGGGAGCATTCATGAAAAGCCTGCCGCGAGTCACGCTTCCTGTTCTCTTGATACTCTCTAAGCTCTGGTTTCGAGCATGGAACCGTTTTACCGGGCTGTCTCGGCTGAGATTTCGTGTGTGGAAAGACGGTGCGTAGTTTGACATGGCACTTTCTCGACCATTGTCAAAGTCACTTTGCTCGTCCTCGTCGTCGAAGTTCAGCTCATCAGCTAATGAGTTGCCATTCAGTCTCAACGCTCCGATGCCACTTGTCATGGAAAACCGAACACTGTTGGTCATGCTCATAGTCCTTATGCTGGCAGCATCGTTCTCGCGACCACTTTCCTCAGCTTCGCTATCATGGCCAGGGGTTGGTCCGTGATGGGCTCCACCATTGGCGTTCTTCAGCTGGGCTTGCTGATATGCGGTGACTTCATCGAGAACAGTTCTAAGGCGACTTTCCGCAATGTGAATTCGGTGTTCAAACTTCCGTCTCTCGTTCTCCCAACCTTCCTTCTCTTGGGCCCATAAATCGTGGACTCTTACCGAGTCCTCCTCTTGACTTCGAATCTTTTTTTGAGCAGCTTCCAATCGCTTTCTCGTATCAGCAACAGATTCGACCGCATCATCTCTCTCGCGAGCCAACTCTCCTAGTGCTGAGGAAGATCCACCTTCAAGGAGAGAAAGCTGTCGCTTAAGGGATCTGCTTTCCTTGCCCGTATCGGTGAGGTTCTGCTTCAGTGTATCCTTCTCCTCTTTTGCTGCATGTAGAGATGTTTCGAGTGTTTCGATCTGCCGAGTCTTTTCCTCTTGATCTCGACGGAGGTTCAGAATCTCGGATACTAAGTTGGCATGTAAGGTAGGAGTGAATCGTCGAGGGTCGAGTATGCTGATGGTTTCATCGGTTGTGATGTTGCGGGATGATCTTTTGGAGCCCATCTCGTTGGGCAGTTGAGGAGGGGATGAATCTGGTCCCGGCGGGGTGACCGAGCGCCGTGACTTTTTCGATGTCCTTGAAGGTGTTCGGTAAGGAGTATCCAAAGGAGTTGGCAGCGAAGTAGCAGCCGGCCCGCTCAGATACTCATCATCTGTCTCCCAAACGCCCATGGTGAAGTTCTAAGACGCTGCTGTGGAAGCGGTTCTGATGTTCGATTGGGTAACTCGACGCAAGCCCGATTCTGTGCTTGGTTGAAGATAATGAATGTATAACAAAGGTCGCTAAAAGAAAGGGAAGAGTCTGTTCTGCATCGTATGATCAGTCACTGCTGTCAGGATGCATCAAGAGAACAAACCTGTAGAGAACTGTACTTGAGAGAACGTGAAAGGTTTTAAATTGTACGCCACAGCAGTCGTTTGATCATCTGGCAAGGCTCGCAGGGATTGGCCCAGAGCCAGATACTATATGAAGGCTGACAAAAGCTGATGGCTCAAAGCTCAAGAGAAAGGACCTCGGTGTTACTGAGCTCGCCGTTTTGCTCATGGGTCATATCATAGCTGTACATCAACCCTGTTAGCTTTCTAAAGCTTCGCAATGGATGTAGAATCAATGTGGAAAACGCAGTGCACGTTTGATTCACAGACTGTTGTAAGTCATGGAAAGTAGCACATGCGGCAACGGGAGTGACTTGAAACATGTTTTGACTTACAGCATGAGGGAAAGCAGGCAACTGGCGTTTTGAATCAACCTCGTTGCTCACAGGGAAGCGTAAGGGCTAACGCAATGCCATGACACCAATTGTGATGAGAATTGATTGGCAAAAAGCCGGATACAAGTTACAAGTGCAATTGGTGAACTGGAGCAAAGGGGAATACCAATTATCAAAGCCAGTACCAGCACTAGCAGCAGGAATGTCAGAAGCAACGAAAAGGCCAGAACAAAGCTTGAACGGAAGGGTTGGAGCTTGATGGCAAGGAAGGAAAGATAAGGAATGTTGGAGGTATGCTCAAGAATCTCGAGGGTCCAAAAGGTAGGTGGCAATGACGCGGGTTGTCCCCAGGGCCAAAGTGTGATTAAAGCCCACGCGGCGCAGATGGCCAGGTCCTTGCTGAGTGGATATCACTTATGATGGGTTCAGGTTGAACAGCCCAATTGCTAATGATGACAATAATTAGAGCAAAGCCTTGCAGATACCAACGGCGAAGGATGTCTCCTTAGCGAAGACAAACCAACGTGAGCTTGAGGCGATTGCATGACCCCTTGCAAACTTTGAGTGAAAAGGGAATGGTGGTCCTGTTGGGCGGCGGGAGGTGGAGCCAGGTCAGTGTCCGGGACGTCGGACCTAGTTGTCTTTGATTAAGGGTCGACGAGGCTTATTCATTCAACTGGTGAGCTAAATGGAGAAGAACGGCGTCGAAGCCGATGATGCTCATCACTTCCCATTGTGTAGGCACTTGTGAGCCCGTAAAAGGTGTTTAATCCTGAACAAGAGGCAACAACCAGAGGATCTGAGAGCTAACATTGGGCCAAGTCACAGATGTCTGCCTTACGGCAAATAGAGCAATGTCAGCCAACAGTTCTTGTTGTTGTTGTTGTTATTATTGTCTGTCAACCGTTCCGTGCGGTACTGTCTGTGGGATGGACTTTCGATTCGACCCGTCCCTACCAGGGGCATCCAATAAATTTTAGCCGCTCCTGAGAGTTCCACCCTTGCCAGGCACGTCGCATTCAATTACAGTAGATCAGGCCGGGGCCTGCAGTCAACTGTAATTCCATTTGTTCATCCTAGTCGACAAACTGGATCCTGGGAAGCACAACAAGAAGAGAAGGCAAGTGATTTGTTGAAGAGTGTGCTCAAAGTCGATAGATGCAGATAAGTGATGATGTTGATGCGATATTTATTTCCCATGAATTGATGATTGAGGCCCTCCATGAGGCAATTCGAATCCCGTGAGTTGGAAGAAGGTCCGTACTACCTTCCTACCGTTCATTTCATTACACAAATAATTCGGCAGGTATCAATTACATACTTGTGTATGGTATTAAGACGGCAGGCAGGAGTGATGGGATGGTCCAGTGTTACAGTACCTTCCGTCCTTACCTATGTGATAACATTGATGCCTGAGGCTTCAATTGATTAAGAAAGTCAACCAGGAACCTGGAAAATCTCTGCAGTCGCCTGATGATAATCTGTATTGATGCCTGCAAAGTCTAGAGACAACCACAACAATAACGTCCGTCCCCCCTTTTGGAATGAGCTAAAGAACGCTCCCCGGGAAAGCTAATGCATGGGCCAGGGGCCCCTTGTGGTTCCGCAATACGTATCGGTCCTGCATATTTTCCAAGGATGCGTTAATGAGCCGTCGAATAAGAAGCTCCACGCTTCTCGTGTAGGTCTCGCCGGGTGCGCAATCTCCTCTCCTCCCCTCTCTTCTCATCAATGATGAAGATAGTGATTACCTTATGGTTCGAGGTGCAATCCCTGACCATCACACTCGGACTTCCTCATAGCCCCAGAATATCACAACGGAGCCGTTGATCCTCGACAGCATTGCAACATGGAGGTTCCTGGTCAGATTGCAGATTGCTTACCCTCTTTGCCTTCCTCTGTTTTCTTGGATAAAATCGATTTACGACAGCTTCTCAGATCATGGCGTGAGCCATTAAATACATACGGATAAAATTTCGTCTACTCCACGACAACTAGATCTAGTTATGTGTTTGTACAAAGACAATGACATTACGAAATCTGCTCCGAAGCTCGCTCTATTATTGTCGTTAGCGAATCCGACGCCGGTCCAACGTTCTGGTACTTCAACTTCCGGGACAAGCAGTGCACGAACCATCTTCCTAGAGGGAAACTGGGAAGTAAGGCTACGATCTTGGGGATGCTGCTCTATACGTACTTTAGTATGCCACCTAGGCACAATTAACCTAGGTCCCTGTCCCAATCTGTGTCGCTTTCTCAGCTGTCAATGACATGCGAATGCAAACAAGGCAAGCGATCATTTCTGTCCCTAGATGTGACCAGCCAATACCGTGCAATGATAATTGCCGAGATGTTAGGAAAAACAGTCTTGCCCCTGCTCAATGGCTGTTAAGAAAGCGGGGAATACTCGATCAGCTCTGTTGAAAGACAGCAAACATCCGATATCGCGAATAGCAGCTTCACTCGAACATCTCGTTGATATGAGACGCATCCCGACTTTCATATTGCCGCATTCATCTGCACTTCGGCCATTTTGATGTGTATGCACAGCACTAGCCTATTCATATGCAAGTACAACAATTTCCTACCGAGCTGTACCCCGGAATCCCGGATGGCCCTCCCTGGCTTCTGCTCCACTTCTCATGCACTCAATTTGATTATCACCACTCTGAAGCAAGTTTGTTTGTTGCTAAATTACCGTCGGCCATCCTAGGACAGCGGCGACGAAAACAATCGACCCTACTAATAGCTTCATACGCAGTATTCACATGCGTTTATCCAAGTGGTCTATTCATCTACCGCTCTAGTGCCTTCCTTGGTTGATCTTGCCCTCAATAAATTGGGCATCGGCACTATGTTCCAAACTTGAGGCTAACTGTGAGGAACGTGCAACCCTATGAGGACCAGGATCTATCGGGATGCTAAACTACCGAGTTCCCCGGTTATGGTTCGGCCGCCGGCGTACCAAATACGTAGTTCAAAACAAATGTTTATGCGCAAGGACTCAATCGGAAGCACAAGCCACGTCTAGGACGATCTATCTGATATTCTCTTAATGTCCAAACGCTGGCGTCTGGTGCTAACAGCAAGCAAGCATGGCTGGCTTACCGCGCGATCGATGGCTTCCAACTTATGGAAACAACCGGTACGGTGGTTCAAACAAACTCCCACTCTCGGCAAGCACCACTCTCATCAAACCTGCCCCGTTCGCCGTTTACTAGTTGAGGCACGGCCCGTTTGTACCTCAATGAAAATCTCTTGGTCAACCAGCCGCAGCACCGTTCCCATCAAGAGACCTGTCGTGACTGCTCTTGCCTCCACGCTGTTTGTAGGCCAACAAGCACGTGTGTTCTGCCCCAAAAGCGACTGCGACATTCGAATCTCAAGATATGATTCCTTTGATCGACCTGGCTTAGCCAAGCCCAAATCCGAGTAATCTTATGGGGTCCATGGCGCCGGTAGGATGGTTCGTGCCTGCAAATCCCCCTCGTGGCCCATGCGCTACTAACGCGCTGTGTTGCCCACATGAAACATGCGGCTTCAGCCTCAGCTCATCGAGAGTTTCACCAACAGGATGGGCCAAAATGGCTCTGTTTTGTTAAAGGCACTTAATATTCATTGACGCTATAGTGGACTAGCCTCGTTGCATGTTTTGCTCTACTGCTTTCTCCGTTGTCTTCGGTTGACCAAATCTGAGGAATGTTGAGAGGTTGTTTCTCTATATCTGTAGCTAATGTTTCCTTGCAGATACGCATGCAATATGGTGTCTTCAAACCGGGTTTGGAAAATGAAAAAGCGGTCTTGCAGTCCTCGTTGAAGTTTACATGTTGGTCCAGTCTTGATTAGTCCTTTCATACGACTGCGTTCATACGTATATCAAACAGCAAGCCACGTCGTAGAAAAAGCAAAGTGCATGCAGAGTCTGTACAAGGATCTTTTTACTTCAACGGTTCGACCAGCTTGCCCAAGATCCTGAGATCTCGAACGTAGCACCTATCGCAGAGCAAGCAATCAAGAAGTATCAGAAATAGAAGCATGGTTGTTTTGTTTATGCGTACTATCATCTTTGACAATCCATGGGGAAGCTTTCTACTGATATGGTTCACAGCCCTCCTGCACCTATCGTGTGTCAATCCACAACACTATAACAGATGTAGGATAGCAGACAAGTTTAAAGTTCCGAAGTCAATGAGAAAACTAGTCCGCTCTCTCATACTTCCGCTTAATTTTAACTTGGCCGAGACGATAGCAACCGACTAACGGCTTGACGTTGCAACGCACAGAGGCTATCAGGCGCTGAACCGCGGCCATAGTAGTAAAGAAAAGGCTTCGAAGAGTATATCTTGTGTAGTTTTCACGCATCGTCCTCTTTTATGCCATATGCCAGAGTTTTCGCATATCAGAACTCACAAAGCCAAGGTAGTTAGTTGTACAGTATATATGAAACAACGCACGGTCACGATAACCCAAACTGCATCACTATCGTACGGCCATGTTCGAGTTGTAAGTTTGTCGACTGCATCCATGCAAGCCAAATCACCTTGTTAACCCACTCTGACCTGAGGGATTTAGGCCCATGTTACCTGGCCCGTTTATAGTTAATAACTCAATGGTTGAGGTGTGCTTATGCTTGGTATCACGAGTTGCTCAAGAGCTCTCTTGATGTGAAATTCTCCACAACTCAGCAGTCAGAGCATGATAGGAGAAGTCAACATGCATGTATATATAGATTATTACTAGATTAACTACCCCTGAGTAGATCCGAGAGGGCGTGTTGTCTTTACGAAATGATCTTCTCGTGGATCTCTCGGTCAAGTGGGATCCCTTTTTCTTTTCTTTTTCTCAAACTAACAGATAATCGTAGCCCATTGACATTTCTGCAGAACCACAGACCTCATCTCCCGCCTCATCCTATATGATTAAACTGCATGAGTTTTGCAGGGCCCCTATACGAGATTGGTTTATATCTTCGTTGAGGCCCCGTGGCAGTGAGGTGTGGTTAACCGACAGCTGCGGCCGGATGCAGTGTTACCCGGAGAGTACTCCCAGAGTGCCGCATATTCAGGCGACAAACACTGAGGTGTCAGCTGGGCTTCGATATTGAGACTATCACTACTGTTATCCAAAGCCCTCCTTGGCCACCAGGCCGTTGATTGCTAGAGGTAGCTTCTATGAGATCGCAAGGCATTTGTGGAAACAATTCAAGCAAATGCCATTGGGGTACAGATATGTTAAACTCTGAGAGACACTTATCTTGGAACCTCTTCTCTATCCTTCTGTGTGAGCGAGTGCTCATCAACTCGAAATCTCAGACATTGCTTATACAGAATCCGAGCACGAGTCATTGACCGCGGGATATCTTCTAGACCAATATATGAGTTGAGCTGATCTTCTAGTGCGCAGGCATAACGCTTGAAGGATAGTAGTGTCACGTCTTTATTGACTCGTGCTATGTAGCGTTGAAGTGCGCGGCTAAGAGTTGTCATGGGGCTGGTTACCGTTGCATAGTGATAATGCTGTGGAACCGGCCTGCATGATGCTGTGAAACTCTGCATATAGATATAGCAGTTACATAGAATGCTATTAGTTATTAGTGTTCATCTGGTTTTGATAGATTGACCAGTCTTGGTTGTCTGTTTTTTGAATTGTCATATGTAAACCACAATGAAGATGTTCCTGGTCCGTATTGTGTAAGTGTTTATTTAGTTCAAACTCGCCTCAGAACAGGTAAAGGCACATGTCGTGTTATATATCAATCGAATTCATTCAATTTTGGTTCGCCGAATCCTAGATTTAAGGTAGTTTCCTGCAGAAACAACGATTCTTATGTGAGTTGGTAGTTGCTGAATCCTTCGTCACTGAGAGTTATGATAGGTTCTGGTGACGCTTGAGGAGTTATATTTTGAAGTACCTCCTAGAGTGAGATACAAGGAAAGGACTAACAACACATTATGGACTTGTCGTCTGTCGGCTGTCTTTAACACCATCTCTTGTTCTCCTGTGACATACGCCTCCAATACTTGGTCGTATCATGTAAGATCCGGGTTCTCTTAATTGTGACATAATAACTGGACCCTCTTTCAGTGTCATTTGGATTTTATGACCTTTTAGGTTAATGTCCTCTTTCTCGGTGTAAGTTAATGTGATATCGCAGCGTTCTACTGTTCAATTATCCATTCAGTTGTTTGTTTCCTCATCATGGTAATTACAAAGCAAGGGCATACGACGTCCAGCATCGTAACATTGGCATGAAAGAAGTTCATGGGGGACTGTCAGCATACATCACGTTGCATAATATGAAATGAGATGAGAAGCCATATCTAGTCTGTCATGCGATGTACCACCTTCCACTCACAAAGATAATGAATGCGCGATGTGACTTCACCGGGACTACCCTATACCTCAACAACAACCTCAGTCATGTAATTATCATCAACAAACTTGATCAATCGAGTAGATACTCTCTGTCATTGTTTTCTAGTGCCTCAGAACTACCATGAGTTACTACTAAATCATAGCTAGGACTTCCACGAACTACTTTGGCCGTATCGTCACTTCAAGGGCGTAAGGTATCATGTGACACATTCAATTGCTACATGCACGATACAAACACCACTGGCACAACTTGACCTCGGTCAACACAAAAGAAACGGAATAAGGAACTTTTATCACCAGATATCAATCACCAGTAACTATTAAAGATGTCACCAGGAGCAACCTCACCACTAGCCAAGGTTAAAGGCCTCACTTTTGACGTCTTCGGCACTACTGTCGACTGGCGCACAACAGTAACCGAGGAACTCACACTGCGAGCCTTCCGCAAAGCCTCTTCCGATCTTGACCAAGATCTCAAGGCCAGAATTCAAAATCTCACCGAAGAAGACTGGGGTCGCTTCGCTCAAGAGTGGAGAAGCTCATATGGAAAGTTCACCAAGGGCTTCGATCCCGAGAAGCACACATGGAAGACCATCGACCAACACCACCACGACAGCCTGATCGAGCTGCTAAAAGCCTGGGACTTGTCCGATCTTTACAGCCCCTCGGAGATTGAGTCTCTGAGTCTTGTCTGGCACCGCCTGACCCCGTGGGATGATTCATCAGATGGCCTTGGAAAACTCGGCAAGATGTACAAGACCAGCACGCTCTCCAACGGCAACGTCTCGCTGCTCAGAGATCTAAATGACTTTGGAAACCTAGGCTTCCAGCATCTCCTCTCAGCCGAGAAATTCGGAGCTTACAAGCCAAACCCAAGGGTGTACACTGGCGCTGCGCGGGAGTTGGGACTGGAGCCTGATGAAGTGGCTATGGTTGCCGCACACCTTAACGATCTTGCGGCCGCGAGATCGTGTGGTCTAAGAACTGTGTATATCGAGCGTCCAAGGGAAGAGGATTGGGATGAAGAGGATGAGAGATACCAGCAAGCTAAGGAATGGGTCGACCTCTGGATTACAGCGGATGATGAAGGATTTCTGACTCTGGCCCAGAAACTTGAGGAGCTGGAGTAGTACTATGCTCCTGTTTATTGATAGAAGACTGAATAAGTGCAGTGATCCAGGAGTTGCTTCTTGTCACAAACTTAGAACCCGCATACCGACATGTTTTCGGTCAACAACTAATTCAATGCGAAATCGACTATAGACCTTTAGACAAACTCTATCGAATTCCCTTCGAAGACAGAACTGCATATTCATAGCGCTTACTAATGTGCGTTCTCGCAACCATCTCATTTACAATTAACGTAGAGGTAGTAGAAACCAAATTGGCTGCTAAGGCCATTGGCACTTGCTATCATACCACTTCGATTGGGCAGCAGGTATTCTGGAGATGGATGCTACGGGTTTGGACGGGCAGTGCGGAAGAAACATACCTCGGTATTTACAAAACTCTACCCAATCACCGAAAGTGCGTTTCTAAGCATAAGAGACTTGCTATTATTCTCGGTCGCACAAAGGGTAAGCGAGAAGTGCTTGGCTTTTGGTCGGAATCCTTCGAATCGAGGTCTACAAATGAAGATCATGCGATTGGCATTGTACTCTTTGCGTCCCCTCTAGTGGAAGCGAAATGACAGAAACGACATCGCAGATGCAAGTCGGACATCAAATTCCATGACTTGCGGCTCTGACAGAAACATGTCAGCAGTTGGTTACACAAGCTTATATCCTTCAACGGCCACGACCCTTGTTAATAGCCTACGATATATCCGTAAATCTGGCAACTCCCCAGTTGAACGTTAGGATAATGTTCATCCCCCGCATACTGAACGAGCCTAGAACAGAATAAACACGAGGCCCTGGCTGCTTGACCTGCCGGATCGTGCATCCGCCAGCCTCGGATCTCATTTCGGTATATCACACAAGAGCAGAAAGAAGAGGTGCGTCCGGCGGCAAAGCACAGAACGGGCCGACATGAAGGTATAGCGAAGTAAATGACAGTCGGACTTTGTCCAATTAAAGATGGACGTTGACGGCGAGTTCACCTAACAACCTCAACCATGTGTTGAAAATTTGGGAAGGCTAAGCAATAGCAGCTATACAAAGTCTGGGGAAGCAACACACTACCCCATGGGATGGATAATGTCCCTGCAGTCGAAGAACATACGACTACAAGGTCTTTTACCCAGTCTAGACAATCAAACTAATGAAATGGCTGCTGGGGCTATTTCATGGCGTTGTCGAATCCGGATAGATATTGGCCAGACGTAATTGATTCTTACAACCGGATGATAATACCCATGCCACGGCTGTGCAATCGGTCCTATACAATTAGGGCGTACCCGGTCCGTGATGGCTTCTGAAAACACTCTAGGTACTAAGGCTAGGGTAGAGGCGAAAGCATAAAGAACTAACAAAGCATGAGATGATATTATTGTATATTGTATATTGTATATTGTCGAGCCGTGCCGTCTTACCGTAGCCGAAACATGATATCTGACTTGTTACAGTCATAGCAGAACATTGCTAATTTTCCACTTGTTGGCGACTTGTGGTAGTCAACCGTTAAGACGTTAGCAGAAGGTTTTTTTTTTTTTGGCTTGGACGTTTTGGGTGTGGGGTACTCTAATCCGGTAGTACCTAGTGACAGGCAACAAGTCATGTCCATTCTCAGTAGACGTTAACGTGGATTGATAGTGTCAATACTTACTTACTTGCTTATTAACCTCGATATCTATTTACCTGCTGCTTCGTGCGTCTTTGCAGCATTGGCAACTCTCCTCAAAGCAATACCTGATCGGTCAGGTTGATTGATGCTATCTCATGCGGCGAGTGCAGATATCACTTCGCAAAAGCAGACGGACTCGATCCGAACCAACGAGAACAAGCACCGCGTACGTCTGTGTCCTAACGTCGCTTTTCTGAGGCTCATTGCCCATGCGCCCCTGACTCTTGAGTATCTCCAACTCAGCTGCCATTGGATATCGTGAAGAAAAAAAAAAAGCAGGGTACGTTACATTACGTGACTGGCGTGACGAGGTGAGACAAACGCCCGTTCCGCGATGTCAAAGTCCGTGAGTGTTGGCGGCGCTCATATTCAATTCCTTGAGTTTGTGTTGTTTTCTCGCATTCTTTGGTTCTGATGAAGGATGATGCTGATACTGATACTGATACTGATACCGTACCTAGTACTGGCGCCCTGCTCGATCCACTTGAAATAGACTGACTGCACTACCACCTGCGATTTGCCTTACCTTGTACGTAGTCCGAAGCTTGTCTTTGTCCGCCTCGAGCATCCTGTAAAAAAGGCAGGGTCTCTATGGAGTACCGAGACAAGTAAAATTACAACCCAGTGCTGTAGCTCTGGAAGGGCAGGCAGTTGTGCTTCGGAAGATTACCAAGGTTGCAGTACAGTACATACGCGGTGGACTGACCAAGAAACGCCAAGACAAGGTATCGGGGCTACCTTATTTGTACGTCCAGCAGTGTTCAGTCTGTCTGCAGTACCATGGACAAGGAAGAGAAGCTTGGTGCTAGATTGGGTCAACATAACCGAAAACGAATTCAAGGGTTCTGACGTACCGTAACTTGACAAATCTTGATTGTTCCAGTGACGAAACTAAATCGTCAAACATGACTGATGCCATCCTTGACGTACAATCTCTCCATGACTCGGCCACTGAATATGGTTCAGATTGTGATTGTTGGCAAATATTATACATAGGTAGGTAAGGATTATTTAACTTTGCTTACGATGATCCTCCTGTCAAGTGACTAAGCCAAGGCCAAGGCCAAGACCAAACGTTCAATGAGACTGAGACCCCTCTCTGGTGACTCTCGAGTCTCCAACGCCAGCCTCCCCACGCGGCTGAGGAGACCTTTTGTGGCCTGGCATTGGTACCACTTGAATTGTCATCGGAATTGACTGGTTTAAAATTGAGGACCAGAAACGCCCGAGCTAGAAAAATCCATCTCGTTGGCAAACACTCCAAAAGTTCTTGTCGTGATTTTCAACTTCAACACAATCCGCTAGCAACAAATCTTTCCCGTCATCCCGTCTTCCGCCTCTCCAACGTTGAAATTTTGGTGGAGAACTAAACTCGCTCGTAAATAAGATCAACAACCGACAAGGCCCGAGCTTCTCCAGAGGCCCAGTAGCCAGCCAGAGTACCTTTGGCACCGTCTGCACATAGATGATTCCGAAGTATAGTAAAGTTGCTGTGCCTTGGGGGAGCAGAGCAGCTTCTCTTAACAGGCAAGGCCGGGTCCCTTGAAAGTACCCGAAAGGAAAAGTTTCGAGACGATCCGTCAGTGCCGGTCAACGGAGCTCGACTAGCGCGGCTCCGAGGTGAGCTGCTGGGGTAATAGGTAAGTGGGAGCTGTTGTCTGGATGAGCTCCTTGTGTATGTAATTATTCCGATTGCGCGATCACCGTATGTTTGACTGTATTGTGATGATACGTGAATCCTTTGTCCTTGGGTATTTTGCGCCATGGTATCGTGTCATAGAGAAAAACGCTTGTGATTTGTTGGAGACCAGCTCAATTCTAAAGAGCTTTGGTGTTGATGCTGGTACTGGTACTGGTGCTGGTGCTGGGAGCGCCTTCCCGTCTGCACAGGCCACTGCTTTGAAAGTGAGACTATTCCTTATTTGCCATGTTCTCCCACACTTAGTGGCCACACCACTTGCTCATCCTGCGACCGCTTGGCCTGTGGGTTGGACTGCAGAATGCAGAATGCAGAGTGCAGAGTGTGCAGAAGTGCAGCATCGCAAGGGTTCCGATAAAACATGGGACGAGACAAGAACAAAAAGGATAAATTCAAGATGTCGAAGGAATGACGGAAGGAAGGAAGGAATCTCAAGGTCATCATGAAAATGGAAGGAAGCCCAGGGGAAATGCTCCTTCCCACTTACATGCACCCTTCGACTTTCTACCCGTACCTACCTACTCTGTACCTAGCATTCGATTGATCACAATATGATGCCTCCAGGCCTCAATCACATAATTACATACATACATAAAAAATTGATCAATCAATTCAGATCCTATCTCTAATCACCGGCACACACACACACACAAAACACAAACAGAAATGCTACATACACAGTAGCAACAGTTATCAATCTCCGCCCAACCCGCTAAAAACAACCCGTGTTTTAGACACGGTCAAGTTGGTAATTCAGCTGCTACTGTCACAACCGACCAGCCCACTAACTAGGTAGCAAAACCTCTACTATTATCATAGTACGAGCTATGGACCAAGGCTAATGTTTACGGAAAGCGACTTGCTAGGTCCGGTCGAGTCGTCCGCCTGCCGCGACACAACCGAGCCGCGACCCGGGCTCCCGGGTGCTTACCGATGAACAACCACCGTACTGCTACTATGTACTACTACATAAGGGCACAAGAGACCAAAGGTAATATTTTGAATTCTGTCCCTGGCAGAAGTTGGTCGAGATGAGCATATTCTCATACAACCTAAAACGGCCCGGGTTTACCTTTGAGCAATCCGACAATACCCAACTGGGTTTGGATTCCGATACCCTGAGCAGAGCATGGTCAAGGAGACTTAGCACAACACAACACATTGCGACGGTGGATGATATCACTCACAAGTATTCGTACAAGCACAAGCTGGAATCTGCAGCTCTATCTACAGTACACACACAGACACGCAAAGTCCAGATACGCTGGGGTATAAACAAAGGTGAAGGGAAATGGAGTCGCTCAACCGCGGCTTTTGTAACCAGGGAGCGCCCCTCGTCCACCGCTTCACCATTCCGGCTTCATCCCTCGCCTATCAGAAGCCTAGCACCCTCGCTCTCTCCCATTTCTCGGGGCGCCCACTGAGCCGATATCCTATCCCATGGATGAACGACCAGGGCAGCACCATCCCTTGGGTGCATACAACTCTACTCTACCTCGTTTGCTCGCCAAGTTTCCCGTCCTTGACTGTGAAAGAATTCCTTGTTGAAACTCCCTACTCAATTCATGGACATCCCCTATTCCGCCGTTGCGTGCTTCAAAGGTAGCACATTGCCCATGGCAGGTATGAATATTATTTCAAGTCAAGATATGTGATCTATCTTGGGTGTGCTTCTGCATTCCCTCCACTTTATGCCCAACCTAAAGGGTACCTCTGGTCGAGGTAAAGCATACACGCAAGGTACCAGATAGCCTGCATGGTGAAGTGGCTCGTATGGTTGCTGGTGCCCCCTAAAGAACTCCCTCCGAGGACCTCTAGCCTCCCCTCTGGGTCCGAGGAAGAGAGTACCGCTGCCGCGTCTCCATTGCATGGATACCTCTCACCCAGGTATTTGGTTGAACCTGGCGCCCCGCTCCAATGGTAACCTGGGTGTCCACCTCAAAGGCCTGCTAGTACTGGGTGAAAGTACCGCTACGGTGCAGACCTCAACCTCCTTCAAGCATTTAGGTAAGGTTGGGAAAAAGAGAAGAAAAGAGAAAAAAAAAGTGTTCTCCACCTAAGCTGGGCTGGGCTGGGCTGGGCTGTTCGTCTTTCCATCTTTCTCAAGCCCAAATCAAAATCAAAACCAAAACCAACCTACGTTGCCTCCAACCAGCTCTGTAGCTCCACGTCGACGCCTACCACGCCTGGACTTGGACCTGGACCTAGACCTAGACCAAGACACCCATTCTCCTGTCCCCAACTCTTTTTTTTCCGGGCATTCATTCACAACAACTATCTATTATTGCCAGCCTTCTTTTTTTGCCACTGGCGCTTGTTCGCCGACGTCTCTTGCTGCCTTGCCGCGCCCTGCCTCGTGTGTCTTTGAGCCTTGCATTCGTCGCTTTGCATTGATTTGCCTTGCACTGCCCTGCCTCGCTTTGCTTGACGCCTTGACGCCCACAGTACAGTCAGTACAGGTCACAGCTCGAGTTGCTCCATCAAGCCACCCCCTCCTCCGTTCCTCACCTTCGCCTCTTCTCTGCCTGTGACGACGACCTCTACCTCACAACCTCCAACCACCTTTGGATATATCGACACTCACATCTCGTGAGCCTCATTACCGACCACCCCCTCTTTTCTCCACCCTCCCCTCTCCGGTCCGTCGGTCGCTTGGGTCGTTTTTCTCCTACGAGACCCAATCTTTCTCCTCCTTATCGACTCTTAACCTTTTGTCGATTTCCTCGCCGTCGCCATCATCATGGCCGGCCGAATGGTATTATACAAGCTGGTGGTGCTGGGAGATGGTGGTGTGGGAAAGACAGCTCTTACTATCCAGCTATGTTTGCAGCACTTTGTTGAAACTGTAAGTTTGACTGGTGGCATGCAACGCATGTACTTGCTTCGACTCTATCGACAACGTTGAATTAACACTCTGCAACAGTACGACCCTACCATCGAAGATTCATACCGAAAGCAAGTCGTTATCGATGGCCAGCCCTGCATGCTCGAAGTACTGGACACCGCCGGACAGGAAGAGTACACGGCACTGCGAGATCAATGGATTCGTGATGGCGAAGGGTTCGTTCTAGTCTACAGCATCTCGTCACGCTCTTCCTTCACTCGCATCAAACGGTTTCATCATCAAATTCAACGAGTTAAGGAGTCGTGCGCTTCATCGCCATCTTATCCTGGTTCCCCTATCTCCTCCACAAACCCGCAGTTGCCTGTACCTATTATGCTGGTTGGTAACAAAAGCGACCGAGTCACCGAGAGAGAGGTTTCCACACAAGAAGGTCACGCCCTTGCCCGTGAACTCGGCTGCGAGTTTGTAGAGGCTTCAGCAAAGAACTGCATCAACGTCGAAAAGGCCTTCTACGACGTCGTTAGGATTCTACGCCGGCAGCGACAACAAGCGTCCCGTCCCTCGGAGAGATCAAGCGGCCGGACGCGAACAGGCAATGGCGACGCAAGGGGCGGCGATCGGGACGAAAGACACAGAAATAGGAACAAGGACCGAAACAAGTCCAAATGCGTGGTATTATGAGTGGATACGTATCATTACGGGTTAATGATCCGTATTTAAGAGGAGGAAAAACAAGGCGGACGAGCAAGTCAAGACGCCAACGACAACAAGCCAACGTCAAAGACCACATATAAAGTGATGCCTTTTGGCGAATAGGATATGCCCAATGATTTTAAGATGATTGGTGAGATACCGTGGGAAGTACAGAGACGGGATGAGATGAGACTGGCTTTATTACTTTTCTGCAATTTCTAGATGGCCAACTGCCCAACGAAGAGGGCGACATGACGACGCAGCATCGAATAACGAACGAAAGCAGAAGCAGTTCCGCACCGGCGCAAGGCGTACGAACAAAAAGAGGCATATTCTTGGGGCGCTAGGTTATCTTTTGACATTTATAATTATCGTTCTGCAACATTTACGACAAAAATTTGAATGGCATTCATAATTCAAGCGGCCAATTCTTTGCTTGTTTTTGTTCCCCCCATGTGGAAACATGTCAACTTTTGGACTGAGACCCTTTTCGCGTGTATATATGAGTGCAGGCCCACCAATTTCCAGCTTCTGGAGTTTACATCTTACAGGTCAATACCCAGATTGTTTACTATTTTTGTTCCAACTACCAACTCGAGACTGGAACATTGCTTGACGCATATACCAACATCGAGCCATAGTCGCCTATTGGTCGACCGCTTGCTTACCTTACCATTGTTTCTCACAATGCTACATTCGACAGGATCTCGAGTCATACCCATGCCAATGCGTCAAATAAGGAGATTCTCGATGTTGTTTAGTGACTTGCTTAGATATGCTTAGACAAATGACAGCTTGGACCAGCGACGTTGCTATCTGTTCTGCAGGCAGGTGATATTCGGGTCGAGGTCCGTGTGTGATAAAGAGTGGGATATCTATTTTTCCTAGGACAGTGATCGAACGAAGATCCCAGGGACCAAAGCCCCCCTCTATTTGGAGCTTTGTGTCATGTTGTGCTTGGTTTTTGAGGGCATGAACATGGCGTTAGCCCCGTTCACATCAACGAACCTTGGCATCCATGTGTCGGGCAGGACTCTAAACCATGTTCCCTGCCAGTGGACTCAGGACACAACCCGTTGAACTAGACAGTGTCTTAAGAGCGCAAAACTAAAGTAAGACGATACCAGACTATCAGGGTTAGGAAAACTACGGCATGGCGTTGAAAGATCCGAGCCCCATGATACTCTGGCGGTAGCAAGATGTGGCTTAGCCTTACGAGAACTTGGGCACACAGAAGCTCAACAGAGAAAGGGGATCAAGAAGAGGTTTTGGCGGGGTTTGCTGAGCTAGTGTACCTATGTGGGTGTTGATGAAGATGGAGGAGTTCGCGCTACACTACAACTAGATGTTCGAGCACAAATGTTCCCCGTAAGCTATGGAGTCGTAGCAGAGTACCTGTGTCTACTCCGTACTGTACAAAGCCACTCTTGCTATCATGTCACCAGGTTGATGTTGAATGCGCTCCCACGCTTCGCGTATGTGTTATGAGACGCAATCCCCACGTAACAGCAACGAGACATGACTCTTGTCAGTGACGTCGGAAACGGGGGAATAGAAGCAAAGGAACCAAGACCCTTCCATGCAGCTAGATATTAAATAAGCAATGTCAAAGCACTTGACCACCGACTTCCATCTTCCATACTATTGTTAAGCACGGAAAATTGATAGCAGTCTCCTTACAAGCAAATAGGTTGCAGCCCATGACATCAATGCAGCATCAAGCTTAAAGATTAATAAACAGCGATTACACTTTTGTTCCTCAATTACGGCATTTCACTACGTTAGTCACCCCACCATAACTTAAGAATCCGATCTCAGTCGAGAAACTACTAGGTACGGTACCAGTACAGCACAGCACACATTACTTAGTTTTTAGTTACGATGATGATAGCACAAGTGCCGAACAAAGTTTCTATGCGGCTTTAAGTGTATGCCGATACTACCGGCCTGCTCCTTGTCTCGTTTCTCGAACGTTACGTTGCGCAGGGCAAAGCATGGGCATGGCAGGGGGTTTGGATTAAGATACCATCCATGAGTAGGACAGTACAGTACGGTACAGCAAACATTGTTCTAACCAGGCAAAGTTGATGGTGCTATCAGAAGAGAAGCTACGCTTGATTGTTTTTGCCCTCTTTTGTGTGTTGAGATGATACTTACACCAGATATGTCGGATGAAGATCTCTCCGGGGG
>JABCQV010000147.1:0-123890 GCA_013186375.1 Fusarium aywerte | reverse complement strand
CTAAGCTCTAGGGTATATAAGGTAGTAATCCGCTCACTTGTCTAATCCACTCACTTGTCTGATCCACTCACTTATCAAGTACGTTACAGCAATCATATAACAAGAGGCTTTACATCTCTTGAGTTAGTATAGCATTGCAAACGCAGCGCTGTCATAATCGCCTCTTGATTGAGAGTTGCATGCGCTCATCTAGATCGCTCCACCAATTATTGCATTTGCTACGAATCGACGCGGGAAACCCCAACGTGTCCGAGCTGAGCCACTTTTGACGAGAAGAACTCCGAATTGCAATGATGGGCGACAATTATGGCCAAGATCAAACGAGTCTGGCGGTGATCGGAGCGGGTGAGTGCCTATTGATCATTCACGCAATAGTCAGATCAACAGAGACTGATGGGCCAGATTTCTGCATATAGGTGCTATGGGGAGCTCCATGCTTGCCTGTATGCTGAAGCGCACGCAGAGAGCCAACGCCAATACCGATGCAGCAGATACGGCAGTCATCAACTTCGATGCCTTTGCCGCGTGCGTGAGCAGCAACGCATCAGCTGAGCGCCTATCCAACGACGCGCGGTTCACGCAAGCCATTCGCGAAAAGAAATTGAACATCACTCACGGAGACAACGCCGAGGCCATGTCGCGAGCCAGCGTTATATTGCTGGCGTGTAAGCCTGGACAGGTGCAGACGTTACTCTCTGAGAAAGGTGTTAGTGAGGCGGTTAAGGGCAAGCTCGTCATTAGTGTGCTGGCGGGCAAGACGTGCGCACAGCTCAGTGAGTATATTTACCCTATCTCAACTGCTCTAGCACATGAGAAAGACCGGTGCTGGATCGTGCGGGCGATGCCGAGCCTGTCGGCGACGGTGGGAGAGTCGATGACCGTGCTGGAGAATTTCCCGGCCAACATGCCGCCCGCTTTAGCGCAACGAGCGACACAAGTCTTGGGAATGGTGGGCGAGGTTCGCATGGTGTCAGCCGATCTATTCGACACAGCGACGGTCGTCGTGGGCTCGACACCGGCCTTTCTAGCCATCGGCATTGACGGTATCCTCGACGGAGCCGTCTCTGAGGGCTTGAGGAGGTCCGAGGCTGCGGCCATGATGGCGCAGGTGCTCACTGGGCTGGGGAAGCTGATGGCCGAGGAGGGTCAACACCTTGGCATGCTGAGGGAGAGTGTTGCCAGTCCCAAGGGGGCTACTATCGGAGGCATCCTGGCGCTTGAGAAGGCCGCTGCCAGATATGCGTTTTCCGAGGCGGTCATTCAGGCTGCTGCACGGATCAAGAAGCTCTAAATGAGAAATACGACGTCATTATCTGTAACTTAGTACTAAACTAATTGTAAAATAAGCTTAAAGCTTTGGGCAACTTAGTACATTGGAGAATGCTCTAGCAAAGTACAGCCGCGGTGTAGTTGGAGATCCACGGTAGAGATGTGTTGCTTCTCCCACATGCTGTAGTGCGTGCCGTCCACGTCCAGTACCGCCGCGATAATGTCCGATTCATAGTTCTCCCAGCCCAGTGCCCGTTTTTCCCGATAGACGTCATTTTCGTCCATCTTCTCTCGCCCGCGGATGAGCACAGTTCGCGGTGGTACCATCGGTGCTGTCCATATGGGTGGTTGCCATTCGTCGATCAACTTGGCCGCTTGCGCCATTGAGCGCTCGACGGCTTGTCGTATCTCTGGTTTGACGTGCTGCCCCATTGCGGCCTTGGAGTTGGCCACACGCGTCTCGGCTGACTTCTTTTCGCTGGTTGATAGACCGTGTGGGAAATCGGTGTCGATCATGACGACTCCCCTGACTTTGATGGGACAGCCCGGCATGAGGGCTAAAATGTGCGCTGCCTCAAGCGCAACCATGCCACCTAAAGACCATCCTCCAATGAGGATTTCGCCCTCAGCCACGACCCCGAGTATCATCTGGCAGTACTCGCGAGCCATTTCGTTGATGCCGCCCGGCCATTGCTCTCCGTCGCCTGTCCGAGGGTTGTAGATGCCGTACACGGCACGTCCGAGCGATTTGAGGAGGAAGTAGTTGAAGACTGAACCTCCTCCGTCGTGAATCAATACCAGAGGTGGCCGTCTCAAGCCTGGCGGTGCCGGCTGGATCAGCATAGGGTTGTTCTGCGCCATTTCTGATCTCGTTATGAACGTTCGCGAACCTCAGATGGGAAATAGTTGAAGGTGTGAAAACGCTCGTCTTTCGATCGTGCAATGACGCGATGCCAGGATACTGAGTTTCGTAGCTAGGAGATCCGGCAACTACTCGTGAAGCCACGCCCCTGTCAATAAATGCGCGAAGGAGTCAGGACGGGCGCGAAGGATACGTTCACACGGTTCTATCTACCTTATTGCCTATGTTTAGAAAATGCACGAAGGATGAGCGAATGGATACAATCCTGAAGGAAAAGCTGCAGTCAGCAATATACCTGCCAAGGGGGTTATACGTTCACACGGTTCCATTCACCTCACTGCCCCTGTCTAGAAAATGCACGAAGGATGAGCGAATGGATACAATCCTAAAGGAAAAGCTGCAGTCAGCCAATATCTCCACAGGGACCAGGCTACTACCCTTGTCGACGCTGACGATGTTAATTAGCAACAGTCAGCAACATGCCTGCTAATGGGGTCATACGTTCACACCGTTCCATCCACCTCACTGCCCCTGTCCAAAAAAAGCACGAAGGATAAGCGAATGGATACAATCCTAAAGGAAAAGCTCCACAGGGACCAGACTACTACCCTTGTCGGGAGCTCACTTCCCTTTCGGGACTTTTGCTGATGGTATCGTCTAAGCATCGTCTCAGCGGCTGGACCCTGCAGCACGTGCAAGAATTCAAGCTGCACGATGCCATCGCGGTTCTTTCAGTACTACCGGGTTTTGTAGCACCTTTGCTGTATACCAGCAAAAGCACAGTTCGTTGAATTATTGCTATGCGATTTAACCGTTTCTGAATAGCATCATTGAATCCAGATCGAAGAATCGACCGACCAACCACGACATATACCACCTTGAACACACCGAATATCCCACGAGTTTGCATAATACCATCGATTACAATGACGGCCTTGGGCGCAGAAAACCTGCGCGTCATATGCGCCCGGATCCTGAACGTGGCCACCAAAAAGATCGACTTAGAGAAGTCCTTTCTGCGACTGGGAGGAGACTCCATGGCCGCCATTGAGCTTCTATCGGCTTTCCGAGACCATGGCTGCGATGTTTCGATCCAGCAGATTCTTGAGGCCGACTCGCTGTCTCAGCTACTCGACGTAGTCGTAGGCGCTAGTACTGCCAATATTATCGATGAGAATGTGCCTTTTGCGCTGTCGCCCGCCCAGGCTTTGCTCATGAGGACTATCGAGAATGAGATCGAGACCAAAGGAGGCAAAGAGCAAGCGATTCAGAACAAGTACCACCAAGGACGACGATTGGAGCTAGTCACCGATGTCCCGCATGAGGCAATTGAAGCAGCATTGGGCGCAGTTGTCTCGCGGCACGCCATGCTTCGCGCACGCTTTGTCCGATCAGAATCCCAGCAATGGCTTCAAACAATCAGCCCTTACAATCCAGAGAGCTACATGTTCCGTGTCGAGCGAGCGCTTGGAACTGCCGAGTACGAGTCGATTATTACTTCCCTGCATGACTCGATCGACTACGTGGACGGGCCGGTCTTCGGAGCGACATTCTTCGAGACCACGCCTGATGGTCGTCGGGTATTGTACTTGGTGGCTCCATCGCTCATTATCGATGCAGCGTCCTGGGCTATTCTCATCGCCGACCTTGAACAGATTCTTGAGAGGAAAGCGCTGACCCTCCAACCTGCGGCATCGTTCCAAGTATGGAGTGATGAGCAGGAGGCTGCAAATAACATGGTTTGGCAAAGCTGTGAACCTGCCGTGGAATTTGGGCATATTGACGAGACACTTGAGTCAAACACGGCGGGTCTGTTGAACGACAGCTTCTGCCGAGCAACTCACCATGTCGATGCCGTCGATATCCTTCTCGGGGCGCTGATCGCCTCGTTCAAGGCGGTTTTCGCCGACAAGAACGTCCTGGCAATCTCCCACAACCTCCCCAGCGAAGATCAGCGCAAGGGTGACTTCCGATTCGCGAGGACACTAGGAAACTTCACTCGGCTGCGCTGCCTGCGAGTTGACGTAGAAGACATTGACGAGCCGTTGACTGAGGTCGCTACTCGAGTGGCAGCCTCCCGAAACTCTACTTCGAACACGGAATTGGAAGCGACAGACAGTCTCGGCAGTGCTGTGCATTTCCATTACGATGGACCGACCCAAGAATCCTATGCCAGCACCACTTTCCGCGAGACTTGGGTCGACGATTCAAACAATAAGAAGAACACGAGTTCACACCCGACGACACCGATTGACATACACGCGAGCTTCATACAAGGGTCATTACGACTCCGCCTGAACTACGACATCCGGACCGCCAAGCGTGAGGACCTGCAAAGATGGCTCGCCCGCGCTGTGACCATGCTTCGCTCTGTACTATCGAGCGAAGCACATGAGGACCCGAGAGCGAATCCCACGCGGGCCTTACCCACCAGTACCGACCGACGTGATCTGCTGTTGCAGACAGTGGCGAGCCTACCTGTGTCGATGCGTGATACAGTAGTCGACGTCTATCCTTGCTCGCCTATGCAAGAGGCTATGATGTTCAGCCAGATCCGAAACCCAGGATTGTACCAGTGCTCGTACTCGTTCGAAATGCTGTCGACAGCTCTTGGCACCGGGCATCATGTTGACGCCGCGAGGATCCACGCCGCTTGGAACCAGGTCGTGGATCGTCACTCAGCCCTGCGGACCGTGCTGATGAATAGCACGACACGCAGCGGCCACTTTGATCAGGTGGTGTTTTCCTCGCTGCGAGATAACGTCATCCATTCACAGAGCGATAACACGCAAACGCCCTTCGGAACCCTGAGTGAGCTCATGAGCTCGTTCCAAGTGCCGTACCGCTTCACCATCTCGACCACGGACTCGGGTGCCATCACTTGCACGCTCAACGTCAGCCACGCAATCATTGACGGAGAATCCCTGCCGGCCCTTGCTAGAGACTTGTGCCTGGCATACCAAGGCAACCTTCCGTTTCAACCTGCACCTCACTTTGGAGATTACATTGTATATCTTCACAGCATTGACCACAGTGTAGCACGATCGTACTGGGACCAGTATCTCGCCGATATCGAACCGTGCTACTTCCCTCCGGCCGACGGCGATCGAACCGAAAGACGTTTGCAGCAAGAGCGCACCAATATTCCCCTGGATGCCACACATGTCCAAGCCCTCTGCGAACGCTACAAAGTGACGCTTGCCACCATTTGCCAGGCGGCATGGGCGCTGGTGCTCAAGTACTTTACGGGCTCGCAGGATGTGTGCTTCTTCGTGTCCACCGCCGGTCGTCAAGGCGTGCTTGATAACATCAAAGAAGCAGTCGGACCACTACTCAATACCCTAATATGTCGTCAGCGTCTGGACGGTGACAATGTCACCCTCGGAGACATCGTTAAGGACTTGCAGCAGGGTCGGCTCAAAGCTCTCGAGCATGAGTACTTTCCCTTGCGTGAGACGGAGGGCAGCAAGCAGTCGGCAGGACAGGCCCTTTGTAATACCATTGTATCGTATCAGCGGAAGCCGGACCTCGATACGAATCTCATCTCGGAACTTCGAGTTCGACTGCAGCAGGGCTATAATCCGACCGAGGTATGCCGAGCACACCAGCCTTCAAACCTATTGATTCATAGTCAGTTCAATATGCTGACATAGCTTCCAAATAGTACGACATATCGCTCAACCTGGAAGCAAGCGAGGACACGCTCGGCGTGAGTCTCGGATACTGGACGTCACATTTGAGTCCATGGATGGCAGGTAACGTAGTTGCGACTTTCCGCACCGCCCTTTCCTTTATTCTTGATTCCCCAACTTGTACTTTAGGACAACTTGACCTTTTCAGCCAGGACAATCAGCAAACAGTACAATTATGGAACAGCAAGACACCTCGAGCAGTGGAGGACTGCGTCCACGGCATCGTTGAGCATCAAGCCAAGATGCAACCGAACGCTCCCGCTCTCAGCTCCGCCGAGCGAGACTGGACGTACCGCGAGCTTGATGATGAGGCGTCGCGGCTCGCGTGCTACCTCGTCCAGATGGGCGTAGGTGCCGAGGTCATGGTGCCGCTCTGCTTTGACAAATCTCCCTTTGCCATCATTGCCTTATTGGCGGTTCTCAAGGCCGGCGGTGCTTGTGTGCCTCTGAGCCCGGACTACCCCGACGCCCGAGCCAATGCCATCATCACAGATGTGAACGCCAGTGTGGTGCTCGTGGCGCCCGACTACCGCGCTCGTTTCGAGTCGTTCGCGTCATCGCGGTACCGTACCGTCACTGTCGATACGAAATTGATTGCCTCGTGTCACGACCGCCTCCCATCACACGCGCAGCAGCCAAGAGCAAACCCGGACAACGTCGCGTACTTGATCTTCACCTCCGGCAGCACAGGAGTTCCAAAGGGTGTAATGCTGGAGCACCGAGCTCTCGCCAGCAGCTGTACAGCGCATGGTGAGGCCTTTGGCCTGGGTCCGCACTCAAGAGTGGTCCAATTCGCCGCCTATACATTCGACGCAAGCATCCAGGACATCTTTACTACGCTGCTCCTCGGCGGCTGCGTATGCGTTATTTCAGATCACGAGCGTCTGAACGATCTCAGCAATGCTATCAACCGCACCCAGGCCAACTTCATCAATCTCACGTCCACCGTCGCCGTGCTGCTAGACCCGCGTGAGCTCCCGACTCTTCGCACTATGATCCTCGCTGGAGAGCCAGTGAGACCTGACGTCGTAGAGCTCTGGGCCGAGCACGTCGTCATTTACAACTCGTACGGACCCTCCGAGTGCTCTATCAACTCGTCCTGCAGTAAGAGGGTCACTGATAAGAACAACGCTGCCAACGTTGGCAAACCCTTGGTGTGCAATCACTTCTGGGTCGCTGACCCGGCAAACCACGACTACCTATCTCCCGTGGGCAGCATTGGAGAGCTCCTCATCGAGGGGCCGTTGGTTGCTCGGGGCTATCTAAATGACGAGGCGAAAACGCGCGCCTCCTTCATCTGCGATCCGGCGTGGGCGTCCAGATTCGGATCTGTGCGTCGCCGCATGTACAAGACTGGTGATCTCGTCCGCTACAATAACGACGGAGGCTTGACATATATCGGTCGCAAAGACAGGCAGGTCAAGGTCCGCGGTCAACGCGTGGAGGTCGCCGAGATCGAGTTTCGTCTCTACGAGCAGATTCCCACCGCCAGGACCGTGGCCGTCGAGCTTGTGACGCATCCTCGTCATCCCGATAGGTTGATGCTTACGGCGTTTTTGGCTCTGCGCGTGGATGGCGAAGAAGACGAGGGGACAGTCCAGGCCACCCAAACATCTTCGTCGTTGTCACCTTTACCGTCATCGGCGACCCTACGCAACGCTTTTGCCGATGCCGCTATTGCGCTGGCGCAGCACCTCCCTGCCTACATGATTCCATCCATGTACATTCCGCTGGCAAGGATGCCGGAGAACATGTCCCGCAAGCTGGACCGTAGGAGGCTTCACAAGGTGGTCGAGACCATGGAGGACGAGGAGCTCGCCATGTACGGTCTGACAGGAGCACGCAAAGAACAATACGACCTCAACACAGACATGGAGCGCCGGATGCGCGACTTGTGGAGCTACATCCTGGGCATCAAGGCGGCCGCCATTGGCGCTGACGATGGTTTCTTCCAGCTGGGTGGCGACTCCGTGGCGGCCATGCGTCTAGTCACGGCTTGTCACGAGCAGGGGCTTACTCTGACGGTGGCGGACTTGTTCCAGAGTCCCAGGCTGTCTGAAGTAGCCCGACTCGTCAAGACCGCTGACAACAACGACGCAGATGATCTTCATGTCAAACCTTTCACTCTTTGGGATGAACCTCGAGAGACTCGCAATGAGCGACTTGAGGAAATTGCCGCGCTCTGCCGCACACCTATCGATCGCATCGAAGACATCTATCCCTGCAGTCCTTTGCAGGAAGGTCTGATGGCGTTGACGATGCGTCAATCCCAAGCCTACGTCGGTCGTGCCGTCTTTCGACTACATGAGAACATCGACCTACCTCGCTTCAAATCAGCATGGCAAAACGTCTCTAACGCAAACCCCATTCTGAGGACGCGCATCATCCCGGGCATTGCTGCGGGAGCTACATCCCTGCAGGTCGTCGTCAGGGAGGATATCGAGTGGGAGGAGGCGGAGGATGTTGAGAGTTGTTTGGACGGCAGCGGTGGTATGACATATGGCGAGCCGCTTCTGCGATTCACCATTGTCAACTCCGGAACCACTTCCAAGTCCCTCGTATGGGCGATTCATCATGCCTTGTACGACGGCTGGAGCAAGCGAATCCTGCTGCGGCAATTGGAGGAATGGTACCACGGAAGCAGTATACCTGACCCTGTACCATTCACGCACTTCATCCGGCAGATATGCCTTGACAATGACCAGGACGCGAGCTCTTTATTCTGGACTAGGCAGCTCAGAGGTGTCAGGGCTCCCGCATTTCCGGCTTTGCCGTCAACAACGTATCAACCAAGACCCAACGCTCGATTACAGAGAGTCGTGCCTCTGCCCTTGCCGTCGCGTGCCACCGGCTCCGAAGGATCCGGCGTTCCCTCATCGGTCGTCCTCCGAGCTGCCTGGGCCGTCGTGCTGGCAGCGTATTCTGCCTCTGACGATACAGCTTTTGCAGTAACGCTGTCGGGCCGCAACATCGCCGTACCAGGCCTCAACATTGCCGACATGGCCGCCCCGACCATGACGACCGTCCCGGTCCGCGTACTCCTGGACCGCCACCAAACCGTCAACGAGTACCTGTGGGCTATGATGCAGCAATCAGCGGCCATGGTACCTCATGAGCACGCAGGTCTGCAGAACATCCGCCGCATGCTTCTTCGAGATGGAGAGGCTGACGCGGATGCTGCCAGGACCCCGATGCAGCTCAACAACCTCTTCATGGTTCGTCTGCCGAACGAGCAGGCACATGAGATGCCGTCCATCTTAACCGAGGAGCCCAGAGATGGCCAAATAGCCGAGGACTTTGGCTCCTATGCGCTGATTCTTAGTTGTGGCATTGAAGGTGACGGTGCTATGGATGTTGAGATGGGCTACGACAAGACTGTCGTCTCGGACGACGTGGCTGAGATGCTTCTGGGGTATTTCTCTCATGTTGTGAGCATGCTAGCCAATGATGCTCATGCTCAGCTATCGGTGGGCGATGTGGCGTGCGCTGGTCCCCAAGATATCCGTCAGATACAGCAGTGGAACCAACACACACATACCAATGGCCACCCTCACCCGACGGAAGTCAAGAAGCTCAGGTGCATCCACCAGCTTGTCGAGGCGCAAGCTGTTATCAACCCCGACGCGCTGGCCGTACAATCGTGGGATCAAGACCAGGACCTCACATATGCCGAGCTTAATGCGCTCTCGACTGCGCTCGCAACGTACCTCGGTCATCGGGGCGTGACCGAAGGTGCCAAAGTGGCGCTCTGTTTTGAGAGATCGGCCTGGGCGATTGTGCCACAGCTCGCTGTGCTGAAGGTTGGCGGCGTCTGCGTCCCCTTGACCCCAGACCAATTGTCGGATGCAACCAGCGGTCGTGCGATACTCGAACAAGTGAAGCCAATTTTATGCTTGACCAATCGGTCATACCACACTATGCTTGAGAAGCTCAACTGCCATGCTCTCTCGATCGATGCCGAGCTCATTGGTGAGCTTATGAAGAGATCAACCAATGAGCATGGGACAAACGGCACAAATGGACACCGATCTGAATCCTCATCAGAAACCACGGCGTTCATGCTATACAATACTTCTGACAACGAGGCGGAGACGGCCGATGGCATCGTCTCTCTGAGCCATGAAGCACTCATCACCACTTGTCAGGCCTACGGGGAGGTCCTTGGCCTAAGCAAGGGCTCCCGAGTCGCACACTTCGTGCCATACGCATCGGCCCAGGGGATCCACGACACATTCGCCACGCTTCTGAGCGGCGGCTGCATCTGTGTTCTGTCGGAGGAAGAGTGTGCTGATGACGCAGCTGGCGGTATTGGCAGGTCAGGAGCGACTATTGCTTGCTTGGGTCACCCAAGCTTGGGTGCCATGACAGCATTGCCAGAGCATGCACCGTCGCTCAGGAGCTTGGTTGTTCATTCGAGTGAGCTGACGACGGGACTCTGGGGCAGGAACCGAGACGCAATGAAGCAATGGGGCGAGGAGATGAGAATGCTCGAAGTCTATGGGACCGTCCGAGGCCGGGGTCCCGTGGCGTATCGAAGACTCCATTCAGGCACCGAGCAGGAGCAGAGCCCAGGCTGGCTGCCGATCAGCCGCTCGTCGTTGTTTTGGGTGGTTGACCCGCGAGACCACGACAGACTACAGCCTGTAGGCAGCATCGGTGAGCTTCTCATCGAAAGCACCTTTGTCGAAGCCTCTGCCACCACGGCCGATCGTCCATGGCAACCGCGATGGGCTTCCCAGCTAGGCCGGAACGGCAAGCAGGGGACATACCACAAGACTGGGGAACTGGTACGCTATAATGCGGACGGGTCACTCACATCGGTCGGGTCCAAGGATGAGTACATCCAGATTCTCAGCCAGCGCGCAGAGGTTGAGGCCCGACTGCTGGAACGATTCAAGGGTTATGAATCAGTTGCGGTTGAAGTTGTCGTACCGCTCAAGGGGGCAAAGAAGCCAACGGTGATGGCCTTCTTGGTGGAGAAAGAGACAACCCAATCGAACGGCACGAACGGTCATTCATCGACACTGGCGAACGGGCATCAGAAGAACGGCACAACGAACGGGACAACAAAACCTGGCCCGGTGGTTAATGGCATACACCCGTTGCCGCCTTCCGATCGACTGCAATTCGACTTGGCCGAGATTCGCGCATCTTTGGCCGATGTTATCCCGTCATACATGACTCCTACCGTCTACGTGCCCCTGGCCCGTATGCCACGAACGTCCAAGGGCGAAGTCGACCGGCAGCGTCTTCGCGACATTGCCAAATCCATCGACGAGCGACAGTTGGCCGCGTACGGCGATACCGGGGCCAGCAGCAGGGCGACGAAACTGAAGCCCTCCACTGACCTGGAGAAGCACCTGCAGGGCCTCTGGAGCAGAATCCTTGGGGTTAAAGGGACCCTCATCGGCGCAAGCGACAATTTCTTCCAGCTCGGAGGCGACTCGGTCGCGGCTATGAGACTCGTTGCGCTGGCGCGTCGGGAACAAGTCGTTACCACCGTCGCGAGCATCTTTGAGCACCCGATACTCCGCGACTTGGCGGTGGTCATCGAGCAGGAGGAGGCGGCACGAATCGGCGGCGCAAACAGCGAAATTGCTGCTGATGAGGAGACCATCGCTCCTTTCGCCTTGTGGGATGAAGTTGTTGATATGAGCGTTGAATCGCGTTCCGAACGCGTGGCCCAGGTCGCGGCGCAGTGTCAGATCCTGCCGGAGCAGATTGAGGATATTTACCCCTGCACACCGCTCCAAGAGGGCATGATGGCCATTACGATGCGTCAACCGAGGGCCTACATCGGGCGCGTGGCTTTCCGCATCTTGGAAACCGTCGATGTGGCGCGCTTCAAAGCAGCGTGGGATCGACTGGTGGCTGAGAATCCCATCCTGCGAACGCGCATCGTGCCGGGACTCAGCGCTGGACCGCAGTCCCTGCAGGTGGTCGTCAAGGAAGGTATTCAATGGCGCACCGGCACTTCTGTCGACGCGTACCGGCTTGAGGATGACAGAACTACAATGTCCCTGGGTGGTCCGTTGGCGCGCTACGGGATGGTGGAGTCGCGATCTTCCGGCGGAGACAACGCCGTCTTCTTCGTTTGGACGGTCCACCACGCCCTCTTCGACGGCTGGAGCAGGCAGACTCTTTTGAGTCAGCTCCAGCACCTGTACATGCACGATGAGCTGGCTGCTCCCGTCGTGCCGTACAATCGCTTCATGAGATACCTCTCCCGGTCCCCGTTTGAGAAAGCTGAAGCGTTCTGGAAGGACCAGCTCCAGGGTAACGTGCCGCGGAGCTACCCTGCACTACCATCACCGGCGTATCTACCACGGCCCAACGTAAAGATGCAGGCATTTGTGCGGATGGACATGAATAACGCGAAGATTAATGGGTGGGATATGCCACTGTCTGTAATGCTTCGTGCCGCTTGGGCAGTTGTTATGGCGACGTACTCGGGGTCCGATGATGTTATGTTCGCCTCAACACTCTCTGGGCGCAGTGCACCTGTGGCAGGCATATCAGGTATCACGGGTCCGACGATGACTACTGTGCCCATCAGAATCACAATTGATCGGCAAGGCTCCGCGCTGGATTTCGTGCGTGCCGTAAATGAACAGGCGACGAGAATGATCGCTTTCGAGCAGACGGGTTTGCAGGATATCCGTCGTCTGGTCGGTAAGGCCGACGACACACTTGGTCTCGGTCTCACCACCAACTTCCTTGTGCAGCCGGCAGAAGCCGAGTCCCAAGAGTCGGCGCTCATGGTCTCGGAGCGTGATGATGCGGCTACCCTAGATTTTGAGGCATACCTGCTTATCCTCGAGTGCTGCGTGGAGTCGACCGGCGTGACGCTCAAGGTCCAGTACGACGACAATGTTGTCAATGTAAAACATGTCGAATCGTACCTGTCGCAATACCAGCACGTCCTGGCGCAGCTTACATCTGCTGGGCAGCAACAGACAGAGCCAGTGCCAGTGGGCTCTTTGTTCTCGGCGGGCCCACGGGACATGGAGCGTCTGCTGGAATGGAACAAAGAGGTGCCGCCAGCTCTGGAGGAGTGTATCCATCAGATTGTACAAAATCAGGCCGACTTACAACCTGATGCCCCCGCCATCTGTTCCCGGGATCTTAATCTCACATACCGTGAGCTAGATGAGCTTGCTGCTAAGCTTGCGGGCCAGCTAGTCGACCTTGGCGTAGCAGCCGAAGTCAACGTCCCACTCTGTCTCGAAAAATCAGCATGGGCCATTGTCGCCGAGCTAGCTGTGCTAAAAGCCGGAGGCGTCTGCGTGCCGCTGGATCCCGCCCGCCCGGCCGTCCAGAACGAGGCGATCCTGCGCAACGTCCGACCGGTGATCATCCTCGCTAGCCCACAGCACGAGGAACTCTTCCGCAACAGCTCATGCAATGTCTTGCCAATTGATGATACTCTGCAGAGGAAGCTTCAGAATGTGCAACCGTTCCGGCGCGCGGTCGCGACGCCTGGGAACAATGCCTTCATTATTCATACTTCCGGTAGTACCGGCGTGCCAAAGGGCGTTGTTCTGCAACACAAGGCACTCGCAACATCCTGCCGAGCACACGGCGAGGCCTTTGGGCTAGGCCCTCAGTCTCGCGTTGTGCAGTTCGCAGCGTACACATTCGATGCGTCCATTCAGGACATATTTACCACTTTACAGCAGGGCGGGTGCGTGTGTGTCATATCTGACTATGAGCGCATGAACAATCTATCAGCAGGAATCAACCGGACACAAGCCAATTTCGCCAATTTAACCTCAACTGTGGCTGCTCTCTTGCGTCCTGACCATGTGCCGACGCTCAAGACCATCATCTTAGCTGGCGAACCTGTCCGGCCCGAGGTTGTTGCGCTGTGGGGTAACCGTCGCGACGTCAAGCTGCTCAACTCGTACGGACCTTCAGAATGCTCAATCAATTCATCCTGCAGTCCCCCGATAGAGGACGCGGCACGCGCTTCGAACATCGGAGGACCGCTCGCCAACTTGTTCTGGGTGGTGGACCCCACAGACAGCGACAGACTATGCCCACTTGGCGCCGTCGGCGAGCTACTCATCGAGGGCCCCATACTGGCGCGTGGATACCTGCACGATGAAGCCAAGACGAGGAGCTCGTTTATCTACGACCCGGCATGGATCCGGCAGTACGGTCTCGGCGCCGGGCGCCGCATGTTCAAAACGGGCGACCTAGTCAGGTACAATGACGACCGTGGGTCGCTTACTTACATTGGGCGAAAAGATACTCAGGTCAAGATCCGCGGTCAACGTGTTGAGATTGGTGAGATTCAGCACCAGTTGCATCGCCTCGTGCCTACGGCCAAGACTGTCGCTGTCGAACTGATCCACCACCCGTCACATCCCGAACGGCACATTTTGGCTGCATTCGTGGCCCTGGAGGACACCGCGGATCAAGACCTTGAGAATGGCGATGAGGATACTGCTAATGGAGCCCGGGCTCTGTCGCTCACAGACTCGCTGCGACGGCGATTCTCGGAAGTGTACGGGGCGCTTGGCTCTGTCCTGCCACACTACATGGTCCCATCCGTCTATGTACCTGTCAATAAGATGCCCGAGAACGCGTCGCGGAAGCTGGACCGCAGACAGCTACGCTCCATGCTTGAGTCGATGAGCGAGATCCAAATCGCCTCGCACAGCCTCGCCGGCGGTAACGGCGTCGTCAAGGTGGCGCCATCAACAGTCATGGAAAGGAGACTTCAAAGTCTCTGGGCCCGCATCCTGGGAATGTCCTCGCCTGATGGAATCGGAGCCACGGACAACTTCTTCCATCTTGGAGGAGACTCGGTAGCGGCAATGCGTCTTGTTTCGCTCGCCCGAGACGATGGGGATGTCTCCATCACTGTCAGTGTCGCGCAGATTTTCGAGTATCCCATCCTTCAAGACTTATCTAGGGAGCTCGAAGGAGCAATGGAGGCGACATCAGAAGTGGCCTCTGTCAATGGAGTGAGCGTACCCGAACCCTTTGCGTTGTGGGCCGAGGAGCCGACGAAACGACCTGCGCGCCTCCAAGAGATCGCAGCAAAATGCGGCGTACCGGCCGACGACATTGAAGATGTCTATCCTTGCACGCCGCTCCAGGAGGGTCTCATGGCGGTGACGGCCTTCCAAGCCAAGGCATATGTACGCCGCAGCTCTCACATAATCCCCGACGCTATTGAGACGAGTCGGCTCGAAGCGGCGTGGCGAAGCGCTGTAAGGACATATGCGATTCTGCGAACGCGAATTGTTCCCGTGGGCATCAAGGACGCCAAGTCTCTCCAGGTCGTCATAAGGAACCAGGACTGCCAGATGCGTTGCCGTACACTCGCCGAGTTCAAGCAGGCGGATGCTCTCGAGGACATTTCCCACGGCAAAGCGCTGTTCAGGTACGCTATTGTCGTGGACGAGGACACTGGCGACCGCCACTTCGTTTGGACGGTTCATCACGCCGTATACGACGGTCGGAGCTTTCAGCTACTTTGGAAACAAGTCGACGAGCTCTTCTACCACGGCCTGCAGCCCCCTATTATTCCATTCAATCTCTACATCCAGTACATCGAGAACTCGAGCGTCGAGGCCGAGACAGCCTACTGGCGCGCTCAGTTATCGAGTGCAGAGCAGCGGCCAGTGACCTACCCCTCGGGTCTACACCCCGCCTACATCCCGCGAACGACGATGCGGGTGACGAAGCGAACTCGCGTGGCCGACCCTGCTACTACGGAGCTCTCGGCATCGCACGCGACCGCCATGCGGAGCGCGTGGGCTATCGCCGTGTCAAACTTCAGCGGCTCACGCGACATCATCCTGGCCGAAGCCCTGTCCGGTCGCACCGCGCCCGTCCCCGGCATCGAGGACATGGTCGCGCCCACCATCACCACCGTGCCTCTCCGCGTACGCCTGCAACCAGCACAGCGCGCGGTCGACTACGTAGCGGACATCCATCGACAGACAGTCGCCATGATGCCCTTTGAACACTGCGGTCTGCAGCGGATCCAAGCCATGGTGGATACGAAGCTTGATCTCGGGCACCTGTTCGTGGTGCAGCCGCTGTCGCGCGATGAGATGGCGGCCAAGATGCCCCGGTACCAGGAGGTGACACCCATTGAGGACGGAGTCGATGGGTTTGACTCGTATGCACTCGTGGTTGAGTGCAATATTGCCGCTACTGGCGGCGACGTCCTTATCGAAGCGAGATTTGACGAGTCCGTCATGGACGTGGAGCAGGTCTCGCGTCTCGTCGACCATTTCTTCCACGTACTGTCGAACCTTCTCGGCACCACCGGCAATAATAAAGACGCCTCGGTCGCTGACCTTGGTGTGGCGTCACAGCAGGATGTCCGCCAGATCGTCGAGCGGCAGGCTTCTGTTGACTTGACGCGCGTTGACACCACGGCGAACGGGCTGTTCGAACAACAGGCTGCACGCTCGCCTGATCAGCTCGCCGTTGATGCTTGGGACGGCAAGCTCACTTATCACCAGCTTAATCAAGTATCATCCCGTCTGGCGGTTCGGCTTCGGCTCGCTGGTGTCAAGAATGGGGATCGAGTTGCTTTGCATTTTGACAAATCGAAATGGGCTATTGTCTCAATGTTGGCCACTCTGAAAGCCGGGGGAGTATTTGTTCAACTGTCCCCGAAGCATCCCGAAAACCGCATCAAGGCAGTCATCCAGAACAGCGGAGCTTGTATAGTACTGACATCCGAGAATCACACGTCGAGACTCGGTGGTCTTGTCGACCAAGTCATGGTGCCTGATGATTCACTATTTGCGATTGAAAGGGAAGAGTTTAGCAGCGCTTCACTCAACGGCAACGAATCTCTCTCTGTGGGTTCTGGTGATGCCGCTTGTGTAATTTACACCTCCGGAAGCACAGGCACCCCCAAGGGCGTCGTGATGGAGCATGGCGCTCTTGCTACGGGCATGAAGACACTTGGCGAAGCCTATAGTATTAAAAACAATACCCGCGTCTTCCAGTTCGCCGCCTACGTTTTCGATGTGCATCTCCAAGACATATTCGCAACGTTATGTGCAGGCGGCTGTCTCTGCATCGCCTCGGAAAGTCAGCTGACGGACAGCTTAACCCATGCCATTCGTGATGCGCGCGTAGATGTCATTCACTTGACGTCTACAGTCGCGGGACTTCTCGATCCGACAGCTCTACCGTCTCTTCGTACGCTGATACTATCTGGTGAACTCATTAAAGGAGACGTCGTCACTCGATGGGCGCCGCACGTTAAGATCATCACCGCCTACGGCCCTTCCGAGTGTGGCTTGAACACGGCCTTGAACACGAGCGTAATGCACGCGAGGGACGCGACCAATGTTGGTCATGGAATCAAGTCTAAGCTCTACATCGTGAACAGCAATGATCCAGATTCGCTCGCGCCCATCGGATGTGTCGGTGAGATTGTAGCAGAGGGTCCTCTCCTCTCCCGAGAGTACCTGCAAGATCCGGACATGACAAAGGCGCGCTTCATCGAGAACCCTCGCTGGACGACGCAGGCTGGACTCGGACCGGCTATGGGGAGACGACTGTTCCTCACCGGAGACCTCGGGCGCTACAACCGCGATGGTTCGCTCACCTATCTCGGCCGCAAGGATACTCAAGTCAAAATCCACGGACAGCGGGTCGAATTGGGCGAGATTGAGGAAAAGGTGCAGCAGCTTCTACCCCCATTCTTGTCCAGAGACAAAGGAGTGGCTGTCGAAGTGGTTGAGACAGCGTCTCCTCTGGCGGGTCATACATTGGCGGTCTTTTTTGAAGCCGAAGCAGCCAACCTAGGTGGCATACTTGGGACAGAGCAGCCAATCTTGCCACTGCCACCTTGGCTGCGTGCTCTGCTATTGGACCTGCAGTCCTCGTTGGGCGAGCAGCTCCCGCAGTACATGGTGCCGGCAGCCTATGTGCCCCTTCAGCGATTACCTGTCAACACATCCGGGAAGCTGGACCGCAGAGGGCTGCGGGAGATAGCTAAGAGCTTCACCCAACACGAGTGGGTACGTTACAGACTGATTGACGACGTCAAGCAGTTGCCCTCAAACGGCATGCAGAAGCAGCTCCAGTCGTTGTGGAGCCGGATCCTAGGCGTGGAGGCTTCATCGATAGGCGCTGGAGATAGCTTCCTTGCACTCGGGGGTGACTCTGTTTCTGCGATGCGGTTAGTGGCCGCCTGCGAACAGGAGGGTTTGCTTCTCTCGGTGGCCAACGTGCTCCGGCACCCCAAGCTGCGGGACATGGCCGAGACAATCACCGCCACGGAGGCCAAAACGGAGCCGGTAGGTACCGGGAGCCGTCTTCCTGCGTCTGGCAACATCGAACCTTTTGCACTGTGGAACGTGCAAGAAGAGGCACGACCGATGCTCTTTGAGGAGCTGGCACTGCAGTGTGATGTGTCCACGGACCAGATCGAAGACGTTTACCCGTGCACACCGCTCCAGGAAGGGCTGCTGGCCATTACGGCATACCAGACAGGTTCTTACACAAACAGGCTCGTTTATGACCTTCCTAGCACAGTCGATATTAAACGCTTCATGCGCGTATGGCAGCGAATGGCACGCTCGCACCCAATCTTGCGCACACGCATTGTTCCCAGTGGCGGCGGTGGCGACCATTCGTCCTCTCCATCTGCGTCCTTGTCGACAGGGGCCGTTCAGGTGGTGGTCGACGATGACCTGGAATGGACTCGCTCGACCGGCAAGGGCGCCCTCGCAAACTACTTGGAAGAGGACGAGACCATCGGATTCTCGCCGGGTAGTCCTCTTGCACGCTATGCCCTCGCCCGTGAGAATGCGACATCCAGCTGGACATTCGTGTGGACTGTACACCATGCCATATATGATGGCTGGACGATGAAGCTGCTGCTCGAAGATATGGAGAAGCGATACCACCAGCAGCAAGCCATCACCACCACTCCGTACAGCCACTTCATCCGTCATTTGGCCGGTGTTGATTATCGGGCTGCCCACGGCTTCTGGTCCGCCCAACTCGGTGGCGAAGGCGAAGGCCCCTCCGATTTCCCTGCGCTGCCAAACGCCAACTATAAGCCTCAACCCAGCACGGAGTTGAACCGCGAGATACTGGCTTCGATCGACCAGAAAACGCTGCGATCACTGGGTGTGCCCTTGCCGTCGATCCTGCGCGCTGTATGGGGCTTGGTCCTCGCATCTCATCTCGGCTCAGAGGATGTGCTCTTCGCCATGGTTCTCGCGGGTAGGAGTGCGCCGGTGCAGGGCATGACCGGTATTGTCGGACCTACCATCACGACCGTCCCGATGCGCATGAAGATTAAGAAGAGCACTACTACTCTACGTGACTACCTCGACCAAACGTACCAGCAGGACATTGACATGATACCATTCGAACATACTGGCCTCCAGAACATCCGCCACATGCTGTCATCAGAAAATGGAGAAAGATGGACTGAGCCAGCGCATATCTTCATTGTTCAACCTGCGGTAGAGCAGGAACAGCAGCCAGCTGGAGCACTGCTTACACCACGCAGGCAGCATCAACAGCAGAAATCAGGCTCGGCGACGAACGCAAACGCCCCTGCTTTCGGATCGCATGCCCTTGTGATAGAGTGCAATATAACAGGCAAAAACGGCGTCTCATGCCATGCTCTCTTTGACGAGGCTGTGCTTCCCCGTCGCGAGGTAGAGATGCTGCTCCAACGGTACGAGTCAGCGTTGACACGGGTCACGGATGCCGATGCGGATCACCAGCTCCAGATCAGCCGCCTTACGAGCGCCACACCCAGCGACCTGGAGCAGATCATGGCTTGGAATCGCCAACTGGCCGGTGACGATGAGGCTGTCGAGGACTGCATACATCATGTTATCGCGAGACAGGCTGTAGCCCAGCCTGACATGTCTGCGGTGTGTGCCTGGGACGGCGATTTCAGCTATGCTGAGCTTGACCGACTGGCTACCTCACTGGTGCCTAGATTGCACAGAACAGGCCTCAAGCCTGGCGATGAGTCAAAAGTGGCCTTTTGTCTCAACAAGTCCAAATACACGGTTGTCATGTTGCTCGCTGTGCTTAAAGCCGGAGGCGTGTGCGTGCCTCTCAACCCCAGCTGGCCGGCACAGCAGTATGAGGCTATTCTTAGAGACCTCAAACCAAAGCTCATCCTCTCCAGTCCTCAATACCTTGCAAAGCTGCAGATTCCCAGCCAAAGCCAGAGCTGCCAGAGCTGCCAAGTCTGGACGGTTGATGAGGCACTGTTCAACCAGGCTACAGCCGCTGACGAGAGTCCGTCAGCGGCTCATTTGCCGATGGTCGAGGAGTCCAAACCCGGTCATTTAGCATATATCATCTACACGAGCGGAAGCACGGGCGTGCCGAAGGGCGTCATGCTTGAGCACCGGTCCCTGTGCACAACTGCCGATCAGTGGGGGCCAGCACATGACATCCATCCTGGCTCAAGGATGCTTCAATTCGCGGCGTATACTTTCGACAGTAGCGTATTCGAGATGTTCACCACCCTTCAGCGGGGGGGAACCGTCTGTATCCCTTCCGACGAAGAACGTGTCAACAATGTGGCCGCCGCCATGCGACGTATGCAGGTCAGCACGGCCAACCTGACAAACACAGTCGCCAGTCTCATACAACCCTCAGAGGTGCCATCGCTGCGGACGCTGACGCTGGTTGGCGAGCTCCCGAGCCTGAGCACTGTGGAATCGTGGTCCAAATCCAAGGACTTCCGCCTCATGAACGGCTACGGGCCTTGTGAGTGTTCCGTCTGCATCACTATTAACCAGCGTCTTGAACCACACGCTACTGCGAATGTCGGTTTCGGCTCGATTGGATCACTCTGGATCGTCAGTCCAGACGACCACCACCACTTGCTTCCTATCGGAGCGCAGGGTGAACTTCTGGTCGAGGGCCCGCTTCTGGCACGAGGATACTTCAATGATAGCCGAAGAACGGACGAGGTGTTCATCAGGTCGCCGGAATGGGCCGAGACGTGTGGCTACTTTCCAGCACAGCATGCTACACGCTTCTACAAGACGGGTGATCTCGTCAAGTACAACGATGACGGGTCCCTCACCTATATCGGGCGTAAAGACAACCAAATCAAGATTCACGGGCAGCGCGTGGAACTGGGCGACATCGAGACAAGAATACGGCGCGTTTTGCCAAAGGCGCTGCCTGGCGCTGGCGATGTGGCCGTAGTAATGGCTGCCCAGGACTCTGGATCGACGTCTGGATCGATCTCGGGATCAAGTTCTACAACTCGGCGCGTGCATGCCTTCATTTCCATGTCTGGCGAACGGGATGCAAGCACGCCCAATGCGAAAGATTGGGCAGAGTCAGCCTTATTGCCCATGTCTACCAAAGTCGTGGCCCAGTTTGCTAACCTTCAACATGAGCTGGTCGAGGACCTTCCTCAGTACATGATGCCATCTCTATTTGTGCCAGTACGGTCGCTTCCTAAGAACGCCTCACTCAAAATAGACAGGAAGCAGCTTGTACCTCTGGCCAGCAAGTTCACCGTGGACCAGGTGGCCATGTACAGCCTTGCAAATACGGTCAAGAGAGCGCCCTCGACTCGTACGGAGACGCGCCTGCGCCAGCTTTGGTCGCAGATTCTCGATAGAGATCCCGAGACCATCGGCATAGACGACAGCTTTTTCCAGTCGGGCGGCGACTCAGTGTCGGCCATGCGTCTTGCTTCAACCTGTCAGCGCGGGGACCCAGACATGGCTTTGACCGTCGCCGACATCTTCCAACACCCTAGGCTCAGCAAGCTGGCCAAAACAATAGATGAGCGGCAGGGTGTCGTGAGTGCTACGACCGAAGAGGATCAGAACGATGATGAGCCAATTGTTCCCTTCAGCCTTTGGGAGGCGTACGCAGACCCCCAAGACAGGAACGGCCAGTTGGACCATATCGCCCAACAGTGCGGCATTGCTCGAGACGATATCGAGGACATTTACCCCTGCACTCCTCTACAAGAAGGCCTCATGGCCATCACCGCCCGTCAGAACAGCGCCTACGTCGGCAGAGGCTCCTACCGTCTACCGGCTCACATAGACAGGGCCAAGTTCGCTGACGCGTGGGAGCGTGCAATCGTCTTCCATCCAATTCTCAGGACTCGCATCGTCTTGTCAAATGTCGCATCACAATTCTCCAGGCCCATGCAACTTGTTGCTCGCGAGGGATGCAGTGGCGGTGGTACGAGCGGTCACTTGGACTGCCGTACGATGTCCGAGTACGAGGAGCTCGATCGATCGGACCGGATGCTCTACAACAGGCCACTCTTCCGATGTGCCATTGTCGTTGACGACAAAGACCAGGACCAATATACCTTCGTCTGGACTGCTCACCATGCCATCTATGACGGCTGGAGCTTCCAATTGTTGTTTCAGCAGATTGAGGATGTCTTCTACCACGGCTCAATGCCCGCCCAGCCAGCGCCGTACAATCAGTTTATTAAGTATCTTAACGGGAATAGTTATGAGGAGACGGCCAGATTTTGGCAGGCGCAGCTTGAAGGTACGCTACCTGCGAGCTTGCCTGCCGATCTTCCTGTACGGTACCAGGCAAGACCGAACACGCGCCTCGTGCGACAAGCCCAATTGAATGCATCATCAACCGTGTCGCTCGCTACAGTCCTTCGAGCGGCATGGGCTATTACCCTGGCCAACTTCAGCAACTCAGAAGATGTGTTGTTTGCCGAGGCCTTATCAGGCCGCAATGCCCCAGTCCGTGGAATTACAGAGTTAGTTGCCCCGACCATTACGACGGTGCCGGTGCGAGTGCACGCCAGTTCCGAGCAGAGACTCAGTGATCTCCTCAATGTGATCAATCAGCAGACTATTGACATGATGCCCTTCGAACATACTGGACTACTCGCGATCCAAGAGATGACAGCCAAAAAGCTGCAACTGAACCATCTCTTCCTCATTCAGCCACGAGCCCAGCCACACTCTGGCGGCAGTCAAGATGAGATGGCCACGCAGCAAAGGGACTTTGACTCGTTCCCGCTGCTCGTGGAATGTGGTGTCCACGACGAAGGCGCTAATGTCGAGGCCCGTTTCGATGAGAAAGTCGTGTCCAGTGCGTACGTTGCCCGACTTATCGACAATTTTTGCCACATTGCTGCGCGCATCAGTGCCGCTACCTCAAACACCAACGGAGCGGATGTCACTGTCGGAAGTGTCAGTGAACCCAGCCCAAAAGACACCCAACAGATTCTCGAATGGAACTCCAACGACTACATGAGCATGGTGCCATCTTACAAGACCGTCCACGCTATGGTCTCCGCGTCAGCCAGCAAGTACCCCGACCTGGTGGCCGTTGACTCATGGGATGGCAGCTTCAGTTACAGGGAACTGGACCTAGTGACGTCGAAGCTTGCGGGTTACCTCATCAACGAGTTTGGAGTCAAGATCGAGGATAAGATCGGCCTATATTTTGACAAGTCGAAGTGGGCGGTGGTTTCGATGATTTCAGTGCTTAAAGCTGGAGGCGCTTTTGTGCATTTGAGCCCTAAGCATCCGACGGCTCGAACTGCGGCTATACTGCGCGGCAGCGGTATCGACCTTGTTCTTACCTTCAAGTCATACAGACCAAAGCTGTTGGAACACGAACTTGCGGAACACGCTCTTGTGGTTGATGAATCCACTATTACTGGACTCGGAACCTACCCTGAGTCCCTTCCGGATATCAAAGTTCAGTCCGGTAACGTGGCCTCCGTCATCTACACATCCGGCAGTACAGGTACCCCGAAAGGCGTCGTGCTTGATCATCGAGCTCTAATGCTGGCTATTGACGTCCAAGGCCCGGCATTTGGCATCCAGCACGGCACACGCGTCTTCCAGTTCGCGTCCTATCTCTTCGATGTCAGCTTCCAAGACGTCTTCATCCCGCTTAGTGTCGGTGGAACCATCTGTATTGCGTCCGAAGACCAGCTGATGAACGATCTCGCGGGGTCCATCCGCAGAACCAACGCCGACTTCATCAACGTCACGCCCACGGTCGCTGCGCTTCTACGCCCGAATAACGTCCCTAGAATCAACAAGCTTGCTCTGGCCGGTGAGGCTGTAACTCCGGGCCTCGTTGAAACATGGGCGCCCTTTGCGCGCGTCATGAATGCCTACGGACCCGTCGAGTGCGGAATGAACACCTCTTTCAACCCTTCCATGCAAATGACGCGCCGCACGCAAGCTGCCAACATTGGCAACGGTATCGCCACAACATTGTGGCTCAGCAAGCCAGGCGACACCGACGTCTTGGTACCCATTGGCTGTATCGGTGAGATTCTCGCCGAGGGCCCACTGCTGTCCAGAGGATATCTCAATGATGAAGTGCGGACCAACAGTGCCTTCATCAATGACCCGGCTTGGGTGGCCAAGTATGGCCTGAGCTCCGGCAGACGACTTTACAAGACTGGTGACCTGGCGCGCTACGAGGAGGACGGGACGCTGGTCTACCTTGGCCGTAAAGACACCCAGATTAAGATCAACGGACAACGCGTTGAAATTGGCGAGATTGAGCAGCACGTCAAGGACCTTTTGATGCCAGAAACCATATCCGCCTCAACCTCCGAACAAACTGCTGGCCCTACTGTCGCTGTAGAACTCGTTCAAGTCTCAGACTCTGTATCTGAGGTTTCCAGGCGAGTACTTGCGGCATTCATACAAACATCGCAGAGACCCTCGGATACCGAGAGCAGCGAATATCCGGCTGACAACGAATGTCTTTTCCTGCCTCTTTCAAAGCCGCTCCACTCTCGGTTCCGTGCACTCCAGGACTCGCTTGGTAACGTCCTCCCGCAACACATGATCCCCTCAATCTACCTACCAGTCTCAGATATACCCACCAACACATCTGGTAAACTTGACCGTGTCCGGCTGCGGAATCTCGCCAAGAGCCTCTCCGAGGCCCAAACGTCAATGTACAGCTTATCGGGCGTGGCCAAGGTACCGCCGGCCTCTCCGATAGAGAAACGCATGCAGCGCCTCTGGAGCCGGGTCATGACGGTGGAAGAAAGTGCGATTGGAGCGACCGATAATTTCTTCCAGCTTGGTGGTGACTCTGTTTCGGCTATGAGGCTTGTGGCAGCCTGCCAGGAGGAGGGCCTGGCATTGACTGTGAGCGATATCTTTGAGCGGCCCCAGCTTCGAGATGTGGCCAGGTCGGTGACAATCATCGACGATTCTGATCACCATAATGACGAGGAGAATGATCCGCCGTTCAGTCTATGTCCATGGCAAGAGAGCACGGAGACTCCCGCCGAAGCTACCAAAATGATCGCTTCACTTTGCGGTGTGTCGCCGGATCGGATTCAAGACATCTACCCTTGCACTCCCCTACAAGAAGGACTGATGGCCATCACGATGAGAAAGGCGGGAGCTTACACCAACAGGATGGTCTACAAGCTGCCCGACTCCATCGATCTGGACCGTTTCGTTGCGGCGTGGAGCCAAGTAGCTACTGCTCACCCGATCCTTAGGACAAGGATCGTCGTTGATACAAGGGCCACCGGTGGTGCGGATACAAAGCTCTACCAAGCCGTAATTGACAAGCCGATCGACTGGCAAAAGCCAAGCAGCATCACGGAGTATGTTTCTGCCGACGAAAGTCACCCGTTCTCTTACGGCGATCCTCTTTCGCGATTTGCTCTCGTTTCGGAAGGCAAGGACGGCTCCAATCACTTTGTGTGGACAGTCCACCATGCCGCATACGATGGCTGGACCCTCAAGCTGGTCCTGGATGACCTCGCAAGTGCGTACCGCGGAAGCGAGCCAAGCAGGGCGGTGCCTTTCAAACGCTTCATCCGCCACCTGATTACGAACAGCGAGACCACAGCCACCGACTCTTTCTGGACGTCGCAGCTCGAGGGACAAACGCCTTCAAGTTTCCCCCGCTTGCCATCGGCCACCTACCAACCACGGGCTCGGCAGCAGCTTCGTCGCCATCTGTGGAGCTTTGACACCAAGGGGCTCATGGAGCTTGCCACACCCCTACCGACCATTTTGCGCGCTGTCTGGGGATTGGTTGTGGCCGCGCATACCGGCTTCGAAGACATCATCTTCGCGATGACGCTTTCGGGACGTAACGCACCTGTGCATGGCATCGATAAGATCGCTGCTCCGCTGATGACGACTGTGCCAGTGCGTATGAGCCTAGACAGCCAGCAGACCATGAGTTCATATCTTGCCGCCATCTACCAGCAGGACGTGGCGCTTATTCCATTCCAGCACACCGGCCTTCAGAACATCCAGGGGATCATGCGGAGACATGGCATGATGGACCGACTGGACATGAATCACTTGTTTGTCGTCCAGCCCGAGGTTCAGCTCGACCAAGAGGAGCAATCGCTCGGCATGGAGGCACAGAAGGCGCCCGCACTGGTTGACTTTGGATCCTACGCTCTGGTCATTGAGTGCAATACCAAGACCAATTCAGAGATCGCCGTGAACTTCACCTATGATGATGCCGTGTTGAGTTCAACCGAGATCAACACTCTCTTCGAACGATTCCAGTTCCTCCTTTCCTCCATCTTGGCCGCGGTCCACGAAGAGACAAAGATCAGCCACTTGCTGGCCGCAACACCGACCGACGTGCGTCGTATTCTGTCTTGGACCAACGCACTACCTACCACAGAGCCCATAAACTCCTGCATCCATCATATTTTCCGGGATCAAGCACTTCTTCGTCCGGAAGCGATCGCACTACGCTCTTGGGACGGTGATCTGACTTACAAGCAACTCGACCAGTTCTCTACGACACTAGCGTCTGATCTCCAGGAAATGGGCGTCGAGCCTGAAGTGAACGTTCCTCTGCACTTTGAGAAGTCGACATGGGCAATTGTGGCCCAACTGGCCGTGCTTAAAGCGGGCGGTACATGTGTCCCGCTGAACCCGGCATGGCCAAAGGCCCGCAACGACGCCATCATCACACAGACCAGGGCTTCAGTCATTCTCGTCTACTCGGACACGGATGGCGATACAGCGTTCTCTGAAAGCGATCAATTTGTTACCATCACCGTAGGAGAAGCGCTGTTCGAGCAAAGACAAGAGCGCAAGACGACTCGAGAGGACCGGACCATGGTATCACAAGCCAGGTCTAACAACGCCGCTTTTATCATCTACACTTCCGGCACTACGGGAATTGCTAAGGGCGTTGTCTTGGAGCACAAGTCATTGGTCACCACTGCGGCAGCTCACGGCGCAGCCTACGGTATCGGTCCGACCACTCGAGTCGGACAGTTTGCCGCCTACACCTTCGACGCCAGTGTCTCTGAGATCTTTACCACGCTCCAACGCGGTGGCACCGTATGCACCATGTCAGAGCACGACAGGGCCAATGACTTATCGGCCGCTCTGCGCGATATGCGAGTCAATTTCCTTGCTGTCACGGACACGGTCGCGAGCCTCCTCGACCCCGCGAACCTACCTCTCGTACAAACGCTGGTGTTGGTGGGCGAGAGACCAAGCGATGCTGTTGTGACACGATGGCAGCAGCATTGTGGTATCCTTATGAACGGCTATGGGCCCACGGAATGTTCGATTGCTGCCACTTGTAACCCCAAGCTTGCCGTAGGACAGACGAACAATATTGGGCGTATTTTGAGCGGAGCCATTTGGCTGGTCAATCCCCAGGACCACAACTTGCTACAGCCGACCGGGAGCATCGGCGAGATCCTGATTGAAGGTCCCCTGGTAGCAAGGGGCTACCTCGACGATGACCTCAAGACTGCCGCGGCTTTCATTGAGGACCCCGACTGGGTCCGTTTGCACAATCTGCCGACCGGCAAGCGGTTGTATAAAACAGGTGACCTCGCACGTTACGATACGGATGGGTCCCTCATCTATCTCGGTCGTAAGGACAACCAGGTCAAGATACGCGGGCAGAGAGTGGAACTCAGCGAGATCGAGCAGTCTCTTACCAAGGTTCTTCCACAAAGCCGGGTCGCGTCGAGCGGTGTGGCCGTCGAGCTTGCCACAGTCTCGGATCGGCCCGTGCTTGCGGCCTTCATGGCTCAACTTGTTGAAGCGGGGCCTTCCGAGGAAGGACGCGAAGGAGGCATCGCAGAACACCAAAAGGACCACGACAATGGTCTCGTCTTACCGCTGTCTGGTTGCGTCCGGGATCGTCTGCTAGACGTGCAGTCATCCTTGGGAGATGTGCTGCCCCGGTACATGATCCCCTCGGTATTCATTCCAGTCCGCACGCTGCCTAGTAACGTTTCAGGAAAGCTGGATCGGACAGCACTTCGCCAGGCCCTTTCACGTCTATCGGCAGAGGAACTTGCATCGTACAGCCTCGTCGGCGCGACAAAGCAGGCACCTTCCACGGACCTGGAAAGGCAACTACAGGGCCTCTGGGCTCGAGTATTGAGCATATCCCGCGATCAGATCGGCGCCAGCGACAGCTTCTTCCAAGTGGGTGGAGATTCTGTATCGGCTATGCTCTTGGTAGCCATCTGTCGTGAGGAGCAACTCGCCATCAGCGTTGCGGACATCTTTAAGTATCCGAAGCTCCGGGATGTCGCAGCACGAATGCAGAGCATGAGTATCAGCACAAGTGACGAGAAGGATATTGAGCCATTTGCACTCTGGCCAATCGACGGGTCTGAGGCGCGAGCGGATCAGCTGGAAGAAGTAGCTCGGCAGTGTGGCCTCTCAGCAAACCAGATCGAAGATGTGTATCCGTGTACGCCGCTTCAAGAGGGTCTCTTGGCCATCACCATGCGACAAAACAAGGCATATGTGGGACATGGGTCTATGACAATTGCAGAGACCGTCGATGAGGATCAATTGCTCGATGCCTGGCATAGTGCTGTGAAGGCGCACCCCATCCTGAGAACGCGCATCGTCCCAGTGGCGACACACAATGCCAGGTCTCTGCAAATTGTCGTCAAGAGCGAGGCAGAAGCAGGAAACCTTCAGTCCTCACCTTGCCGTAATGAGCAAGACTTCAAATACATGGTGGAGCGAGAAGCCATGTCATACGGCAAGCCGCTTTTCCGCTTCGCTGTCATCGGGCAGACATTCATGTGGGCGGCTCATCACGCTGTATACGACGGGTGGACTTTCCAATTACTGTTCAAACAAGTCGAAGAGGTCTTCTCCCGAGGACTCGCTCCGAAGCAGAAGCCGGTACCTTATAAGCGTTACATCAACTTCCTGTCGCGCACCAATCCGGAGGCTGAAGCTGCCTACTGGCGATCGCAGCTCGGCCAGGGCGATCCTGTGAGCTTCCCGTCGAACGTAACATCTTCGTACCAACCACACTCGAACAGCGACCTGCAGAAGAGATTCACTGCCGCCATGTCGCCGACCCACAACGTCTCGCTAGCTACTGTCCTTCGCGCCAGTTGGGCCATGGCCGTCGCCCAGTTCTCAGGCACCGACGACGTTCTCTTCGCTGAGGCGCTGTCGGGTCGGGACGCACCCGTTTCAGGCATCATAGAGATGCTTGGACCAACTATTACCACGGTGCCAATGAGGCTACAAGTCCGGCACAACCAGCCCATCATGGACTACCTTCAGTCTGTGCATGAGAAGATGATCGAGATGATGCCGTTCCAGCACTCGGGCTTGCAGGCGATTCAGGCGGCGATCAGGCCACGACAACTTCAGCCAAATCACCTGTTTGTCATGCAGCCACTCCAGCAACAGAATCAGGCTCAGCTACCGTCGTCAGCCACATCCGACCTGCAGGCAATGCCGGTCTCGCAGCATGACTTCCACTCCTACCCACTTGTTGTGGAGTGTAGCATTGATGGATCGGAGGTGTTTGTAGATGTTAAGTACGATGCCACCATCTTGTCTCATCACATCGTGGACCACCTCACCGACCACTTTGCGCATATCACCACTCAGCTCGCAGCCCTCAGTAAGACGGAAGCCGCTCAAGAGCAACTCGACGTCGCCCAGTTCAGTGCCGCTGGCCCTCGAGACGTAGAGCAGATGGTGCACTGGAATTCTAACATCCAGCTGCCATCGCCTGACCGAACACTGTACCACATCGTCGAAGCGCAGGTACACAAGACGCCAGACCTGCTCGCTATTGACGCGTGGGACGGCCAGCTCACGTATGCAGAGGTGCATGACTTGACGGCAAGACTAGCGACTCATCTCATCGCCCTGGGTGTGCAAAGGGAGGATTCGATAGCCCTTTACTTCGATAAGTCGAAATGGGCCCTCATCGCCATGATCGCGGTTCTGAGAGCCGGGGCTGCGTTCGTGCAGCTTAGTCCGAAGCATCCAATCGACCGGTCCAAGACGATTCTGCAAAGCAGTCGAGCTCGTATCGTGCTTGTCGCAGCCCAGTACGAAGACAAATTCCGAGGTGCCATTGATCTCCATCCCGACAAGGGCGCGGTCGTCGTCCCAATTGGCCAAGAATTGTTTGCGACACTTTCTCAGTCAGATTATGTCGCGCTCCGCTCCGCGACCGCACAGCCGAGCGACGCAGCTGTGATTATGTACACAAGCGGCAGTACCGGTGTTCCCAAGGGATTCGTGCTCCAGCACGGAGCACTATCCGCAGCTGTGGCGGCTATGGCTACGGCACTCGATATCAAACAAGAGACCAGGGTCTTCCAGTTCACTTCGTACGTATTTGATGTTCACCTACAAGATGTCTTCTGTACCTTGTCACGCGGTGGCTGCGTTTGTATTGCATCAGAGGCTCAATTGATGAACGAACTCGGGAGGGCGCTGGCGTCTGCCCGGGCTGACTTGGTGCAGCTGACTCCCACTGTCGCGGGACTAGTTGAACACGAATCTGTGCCCGATTTGAAGACTCTCGTCCTCACTGGCGAGCTAGCCACCCGTGAGACAATTGCGCACTGGATGGGACAACTCCGACTTATGAATGCCTATGGCCCAGCCGAGGCCGGTCTCAACACTTCACTCAATCGATCAATTGCACACGAGTCGGAGGGATCCAACATTGGTCGAGGCGTTGCTACCAGGCTTTGGCTCGTGGATCCGGACAACATCAATCTCTTGAGCCCAGTTGGCTGCATCGGTGAGCTGCTGGCAGAGGGTCCGTTGCTTGCTAAAGAGTATGTTGGCGACGAACATTTGACCTCTACAAGCTTTGTCACTGACCCGACCTGGGTCAAGACATACGGGCTGCCCAGTGGGAAACGCATGTACAAAACGGGCGATCTCGCTCAAATCAACGCAGACGGCACATTCACGTATATGGGGCGTAAGGATACACAAGTCAAGATCAATGGTCAACGCATTGAGCTTGGAGAGATTGAGCGTCAGCTGCAAGCCGACTTGCAGACGCTTCTTCCGAGTTGTGGTGGCGTAGCAGTGGAGCTTGCGACTACCCGGGACCACGACGACAACAATAACAGCAAGCAGACTCTTGCGGCTTTCATCGTTATCAGCGGAGAAAAGGCCGTCGCAACGAAAGGAAAGGAAGACGGAGAGACTATTCCCCTGTCTCTGAATCACTCAATGCGTTCCGCTTTGTCAGATCTGCCATTCATGCTGAGGGACCACCTGCCACATTATATGATCCCTTCAATGTACATCCCCATCACCAATTTGCCCAAGAATACCAACGGCAAGCTGGACAGAAGGCGTTTGAGGGAGATTGCCAATCACCTGGATGCACACGACTTCTCTCTGGAGACTCCCATCAATGGTCCCAGACTACAGCCATCAACAGAAATGGAGCTACAACTGCGAGACATGTGGTGTCAGGTACTAGGTGTACAGCCTGACTCCGTTGGGGCCAACGATAGCTTCTTCCAGATGGGGGGTGACTCTGTCGCCGCGATGCGTCTCGTCGCTGCGTGCGAGAAACAAGGTCTTTGCCTGACTGTGGCAGACATATTCGATCAGCCGCGACTTCGCGACCTGGCCACTGCCGCCCGAGCACCTGATGATCTTTCCGCAAGTCACGCTCAGCACCAGAAGCCTCTGGAGCCTTTCAGCCTGTGGGATAAGCATACCGCGCACAATCACCAGCAACATCTTGCCTCCATTGCCAGTCAGTGCGGAGTAGAGCCTTCTCAGATCGAGGACATCTACAATTGTACGCCACTTCAAGTCGGCCTGATGGCAATCACGATCAGGCAGCCACAGGCTTACACCAACCGCATCATTTACGACATTCCGGATTCTGTGCCCACAGAGAAATTCATGGCAGCCTGGTCATTGAACTATCAGCGCCACGCCATCTTGCGCACTAGGATCGTTCCCGATGTCGACCGGGAGTCAAACTCCGTCCAAGTTGTGGTTCGAGAGAAGCTAGAATGGCAGCATAGCACGGACCTCGACGACTACATCAAGCATGACCAAGCCCAAGGTTTTACTCATGGTTCACAGCTCACTCGCTTCTGCACTGTCAGTGGTCTGGAAGGCGAGCCAAGGAAGTTTGTGTGGACCATCCATCACTCAATCTACGATGGGTGGACGCTCAAGCTCATCCTCGAAGACCTCGGTCAACTCTACGAAGGCCATACGCTTCCTCCTTGCGTTCCTTTCAATGGATTCGTGCACTATCTACGCAATGTAGACAAGACAGCCGCCGCGGCATTCTGGCAATCTGAACTCGACGGCGAGCTGCCTACGAGCTACCCAGCGTTACCTGCGCCGAACTTCCAGTTCCGTCCGGACAGCTCCGTTGCTCGGGACGTAACCTTACCTCATGGGGCCAGCCATCAGTCTATTCCTAACATCCTGCAAGCTGCATGGCCATTGGCGTTGTCGATGCACACAACGACCGACGATGTCATGTATGCCATGACGCTCTCCGGTCGGAACGCGCCCGTTCCGCGCATTGCAGAGATGGCCGCCCCGACCATTACAACAGTACCCGCCAGGAGACGGATTAACTCGTCCACTACGATCTCGCAATACCTCTCAGCAACACATCGCAAGTCCATCGACATGATGCCCTTCGAACACACGGGTCTCCAGAACATCGACAAGTCCCTCGCACTGAACACCCTTTTTGTTATCCAGCCCACCATTCGTGTTGAGCATGACGAGGAGAAGCAGGAGCGCGAGGACCCTATGGTTTCATTGGATCCGAACGCAGCGCCGCTACAAGGCTTTGACTCGTATGGCTTGGTGGTGGAGTGTAGTCTCAGCCAACACGGAGCTCGCATCGAAGCCAGATACGACAAGCAAGTCATCACCGAGGAACAGATACAGCAGCTCATCAGTCAATTTCAGAGACTGATTCTTCTGCTACTGACTGAACCTCCCACGACCCGGCTTGTTGACCTTCCCATGGCGTCCGAGGAGGATGTGCAGCAGATATTGGCTTGGAACAGCGAGGATGGCACTACCCTGGAGCCAGTAAACGACTGTCTCGATCATGCGATCAGACGACAAGCCCTACAACAGCCGTTGGCTCAGGCCGTCTGCGCGTGGGATGGTAACTTGTCATATCGAGAGCTTGAATGGCTTGCTACGAAACTGGCCGGTCATCTTAAGAGTCTCGGCATCAAGCCTGAGGTTAAGGTTCCTGTGTACTTTGACAAATCGCTTTGGGCTATCGTCGCGATGTTAGCTATCCTTAAGGCCGGGGGCATATACGTCCCGCTCAACCCCGCTCATCCACTACAACACATTGAGGTCATCATCGAAGCAGTGGCCGCCTCGGTGGTGCTGACTACGAAAGACAATGCGCACAAATTCAAGGGCTCGATTTCTGTGGACTCGGAGCTTCTTGGGTCGCTGTCTCTGCCAACCGCTGAGGATCAGGATGAGACTACGGTCACACACAACTCCGACAATGCAGCTGTGATTGTGTTCACGTCAGGAACCACTGGAACACCGAAAGGTGTCGTCCTGACCCACTCGTCACTCAGCACTATGATGCGTGCCCAAGGTCCATCAATGGGCTTTTCCTCAAACACACGAGCCCTTGCCTTTGCAGCCCCTAGCTTCGATGTCAGCAACAGTGAAGTTTTTACGACCCTCTATCACGGTGGATGCGTGTGCGTTCCTTCTGAGCACGATCGACTCAACGACTTGGCTGGGGCAGTAGCTAGGCTTCATGCCAATTGGTTATTCCTGACCCCAAGTCTAGCTTCGCAAATCGACCCAGCCTCTGTTCCTGGGTTGCAATTCCTAGCCCTTGGTGGCGAAGCCATTACTCAGAGCCTCGTGGACACCTGGGCGAGCAGACTCCACCTACTCAACAGTTATGGCCCTTCCGAGGCAAGCATCTGGACGTCCATGGCACTCCTGGGCAAGGAGCCGGGTGTTCTCCCAACCAATATCGGTAGAGGCCTTGGCTGCAAGCTCTGGGTGGTCGACCCGTCCAACTACAATAGGCTATCGCCCATCGGCTCTACCGGAGAGCTGCTCATTGAGGGCCCGATCCTGGCTCGGGAATACCTCGACGATCCCAACCGCACAGATGAAGCCTTCATTTTGAACCCTTCCTGGACCAAGCTCGACGTTCAAGGGCAAAATCATCGTGATCAGCAAGCCGCCGACCGCCGTCTGTACAAAACGGGCGATCTCGTCGCATACTCGACAGACGGATCTCTCATATACATGGGTCGCAAGGACACACAGATCAAGGTGCGTGGCCAGCGCGTGGAGATCGGCCAAATTGAATACCACCTGCAGCGACTCTTGCAGCAATTTCGAACGGCCAAAGTGGCCGTAGACCTCGTCTTCTCCAAGCACCAGCCGTCTCGCAAGACTCTGGGCGCCTACATTGAGCTGGTGGACGATGAGTGTTCGTCATCAGCCGATTCATTCAACATCGACGGGGTGATGATCCCCTCGGAAGGCTTCCAAAAAGAGATGCATCAGCTCCAGACCGCACTTTTGGATGCACTCCCGCATTACATGGTCCCCACCGTTTTCATCCCAATGAAACGTCTCCCTATGACCGCATCAGGCAAACTGGATCGTCGAGTCTTGAGTAACCTGCTCTCGGATCTCAGCGACAAGGAGCTCACGCCCTTCCGCTTGGCTTCGATTGCCAAGACTGCTCCTCAATCCGGAATTCAATTCAAGATGCGCAGCCTGTGGGCCGAAGTCTTGCAAATCGGCGACGAAGACTTCATCGGGGCCGACGATTCGTTCTTCCAACTGGGCGGCGATTCTCTCAGCGCTATTTTCCTAGTGTCGCTTGCGTCTAAGGCTGGCCTGACTTTCACCGTGGCTGATTTGTTCCGGTGCCCGAAGCTTCGCGACATTGCGGCTATTAGTCAGACGCAACAAGCTTTGCCGCCTTCTGAGGGACCGTCGGAGATCCCGCCTTTCTCTCTATGGGAACATGGATTCGAAGATCTGCCAACCGCGATCGAGGCGGTCGCGGATCAGTGTCATGTAACCGCTGATGATATTCAGGATGTGTACCCATGTGCTCCCCTGCAGGAAGGATTGGTCGAATTGTCTCTCCTCAACCCTGGTACATACATCAGTCGCAACGCCTTCATTCTTGATGACTCAGTTAACATTGAAGCTTTCAAAGCCGCCTGGGCCCAGGTTGTTCGGACTCATCCTATCATGAGAACTCGCATCACTCGACTCAGGGAGCTCAAGTCTGTGCAGGTTGTGACATATAACCAGCTGTCATGGAGCAAGGCGACATCTCTTCAAGAATACATGGAAGCAGACCACGATGCTCCGATGCTACACGGGGATCCACTGGTGCGTTTTGGACTCGTCGAGGGCGAACAAGGTGAACGTGTCTTCATATGGACCCTACACCACGCCGTGTATGACGGCTGGTCTCTGAAGCTGCTGTTTGAGGGCTTCCTCAGATCATACAACGGCCAAGTAGGCACTCTCGAACCATTGCCTTTCAACTCCTTCATCAAGTACATCCAGCAGACCAATCAACAAGGAGCTCTTGACTTTTGGAACGAGCAGCTTGATGGAGACCTACCACTCGGCTTCCCTGCCCTGCCCTCTGCCACCTATCAGCCACGTCCCAACAAGGAGGAGACACTCTCACTGACCCTTCCATCAACCCACGCAATCAACCTACACTCGGCCGCCACAATCTTGCGTGCCGCATGGGCCTTGGCTCTAACCAATGTCACATCATCAGACGATGTCATATTCGCCATGACTCTTTCCGGTAGGAACGCCCCTGTTGCCAATGTAGTAGACATGGCTGCACCAACCATTACAACCGTTCCCATTCGCTCCCGCATAGACGCCAATCAGTCAATCGAGCAATATCTTGAGCAGACCAAGCAGCAAGCAGTTGAGATGATGCCCTACGAGCATATTGGTCTGCAAAACATCCGAGACGCAGAGACGGGCAACCGTATCCCTCTGGACTTGAAGCATTTATTCGTTGTGCAGCCAGCTTCTGCATCTGTGATGACCGAAGGCGATGCGACAATCATGCGTCCACTGCGCACAAAGGATGGTGAAGAGAATATCCAATTCGGCTTTGACTCGTACGCACTGGTCGTGGAGTGCCATGTCGAGGGCGAGGGCGACCGCGCTGTTCATGTCTCGGCACGGTTTGACGACGACGTGGTCGATCACTCCCAAATCAGACAACTACTTGTGCTTTTCGGTCACTTGGCTACCCTTCTATCAACGACGACGAAAACCTCGTCCCGCCTTTGTGACCTGACGATAGCGCCACCAGAGGACTTGGAGCAGATTATGCAATGGAACGATGTCCATGCCCTCCGCCCCTCGAGCGACTGTCTCCACGCCGTAGTGGTACAATGGGCGAAGAGCCAGCCAGACAAGCAAGCCATCTGTTCTTGGGACGCCGACCTGTCGTACCGCGAGCTGGATTCGTTGTCTTCCCAGTTGGCTCATCATCTAGTGGACAACCTAGGTCTCGCACCAGAGGTCATCGTCCCCCTCTATTTCGACAAATCAGCGTGGGCTATCGTGTCGATGCTGGCAGTATTGAAGGCGGGCGCCGCGTACGTGCCACTCAATACTGCATTCCCAATTGAGCACAACCAGTCTATCGTTAATGCCGTCGACGCCAAGGCTGTTCTGACGAGCAGCGATCACTTGTCTCTGTTCGACAACGGCATCGTCATCGATCGATCATTCATCGAGTCTCTTCCCTCTGTTGGAAGCCGTCATCTCTCATCATCGGATCCTTCCAGCGCCGCCATCGTGGTCTTCACCTCAGGAACCACAGGCAAGCCTAAGGGCATCGTCCTGACCCACTCATCGCTATCTTCTATGATGCGCGCGCAGGGACCTCTGATGGGCTTCGATACATCTACACGCACACTACACTTTGCAGCCGCAAGCTTCGACGTGAGTAATAGTGAAGTACTTACTACTCTTTTTCACGGTGGTTGTATCTGCGTCCCTTCGGAGTATGACCGTCTGAACCGGCTTTCCGAAGTCACGAGCGAGTACAATGTCAACTGGCTGTTCCTTACGCCTAGTCTCGCGAACCAGCTCGAACCGGAAGCTTTCCCTAGTCTCCGACACCTCGCACTTGGCGGTGAAGCCGTCACCCGAGACCATGTCGCGCAATGGGCACCGAGAGTTCGTCTGTTGAATAGCTATGGCCCTTCGGAAGCGAGCATCTGGACTTCGATGTCTCATCTCCGTTCTGATACTACGACTGTTGATATCGGCAGAGGCTTGGGGTGTGTTTTGTGGATCGTGGATGCGGCCAACCACGACCGTTTGATGCCAATCGGAACGGTTGGCGAGCTCGTCATCGAGGGTCCAATCCTAGCGCGGGAATACCTCAACGATGCTGAAAAAACACGGGAGTCCTTTATCCAAGACCCGCTGTGGTCAACTGCAGCCGGTCACGGTCGACGGATGTACAAGACGGGAGATCTGGTCCGCTATGCAGCCGGTGGATCGGGCACTCTCCTATACGTCGGCCGTAAGGATACACAGGTCAAGATCCGTGGACAGCGCGTCGAGGTCGGCCAGGTCGAGCACCATCTCCAGTCTCTTGTTCCCAGCAGTCTGGGCGTGGCTGTCGAGATGGTGACCGGCAACACCACGGCACGCGGTCGCACTTCAAGGCAGGCTCTCGCTGCATTTGTGGCGATGGAAGGCGGAGACAGCGACAAAGTCCTCAGCCAAGTTACGACAACGTTCCAAACCAACATGGCCAAGGTTCAGACTGCATTGGCCTCACTGCTTCCGCCTTACATGATCCCGACCGTCTTTGTGCCATTGAGCAAGTTGCCATTGAGCAGGTCCGGCAAAGTGGACCGAGTATACCTTCGACGCATGCTACACGGTCTAAGTGAAGAGGAGATGGCGCCGTACCGTCTTGCATCTGCCCATAAGAGGGATCCCGCTACGGATCTTGAGTCACAGATGCAGTCACTCTGGGCAGATATGCTCGGAGTCGCAGCTGAGTCTATCGGGCTAGACGATAATTTCTTCATGCTAGGTGGCGATTCCATCAGTGCCATTAAACTCGTCTCCACAGCTCAGAGAGTCGGTCTACACTTCGCTGTGGCTGATGTATTCAGCCACCCCAAGCTCTGCGAACTGACAGCCTCTTTGGAAGAGACAAGATCAACACGCCTCCCCGACGATGATGCCGTCGATCTTGCTCCTTTTGCGCTCTGGTCCTACACACATGACAATCTGCCAAGTGCACTCGAGCATCTATCTGCTCAATGCGACGTGGCTGTCGAGGATATCGAGGATGTCTACCCTTGCACCCCTCTGCAAGAAGGTCTCATGGAGACATCTTTGCTGCAAGAAGACACGTACATCAACCGCAACATGTTCCCATTGGACCCAGTGACCGATATCGCAGTATTCCAGCAGGCATGGTCCCAGCTTCTCGATCACTACCCTATCTTGCGAACACGCATCGTGCCTTCGCTGGGCGGCAAGAACTTGGTCCAGGTTGTGACGCGCAACCACCAGACGGCCTGGCAGTACCCAGACTCTGTGGACGAATATATGAGCAAAGACAAGCAGAGACCTATACGGTACGGGGACGCGCTTGTCCGGTATGGCCTTGTGCGGCCACAGCCCAACGGCAGCGGCGATTCAGGATGTTGGACTTTTGTTTGGACTCTCCACCATTCCATTTACGACGGGTGGACGCTGGACATCTTGCTCGGCAGCCTCAGCCAGCTGTACAATCAGCAGAAGATCCCAAAGGCATTGCCTTTCAACCGATTCATCCGCTTCGTCAGCGAGACAGATGCCAGTGCCTCTCGCAAGTTTTGGGACTCGCAAATCGGTCGGGGCGATCTGCCCTCAGGATTCCCATCTTTGCCTTCGACGACGTACCAGGCCAGACCTAACAGGTCCATGATGCACACTGTCACAATCGCGTCGTCAGCTACTTCAACTTCATCGACGGCAAATGTCCTTCGCGCTGCCTGGGCTTTAGTGGTAGCAACTCACACGTCTACTGAGGACGTGATTTTCGCCATGACGCTGTCGGGACGTAATGCTCCGCTGCCTCATATTGCTGAAATGGCTGCGCCGACTATTACAACTGTGCCAATGCGCATCTCGCTTCGCCAGAACGACACTGTGCGTGAATACTTGCAGGCAATCGACCGTCAGGCCGTCGAGATGATGCCGCATGAGCACGTTGGGCTTCGCAACATTCGCAAATCGCTAGTAGGTAATCACCAGTCGTTGGAGCTGCGGCATCTGTTCGTCGTTCAGCCGAATGCACAGAAGATGGGTCGGGCGAGTGTCCTTCGTACAAATACCGAGACGATGGCTTCTGTCGCATCTGCAGGGTTCGAGTCCTACGCTCTCGTCATCGAGTGCAGTCTCACCGACCAAGGCGCTCAGGTTGAGGCCAAGTTCGACGACACTGTTTTGAGTGTGGAAATTGTTCAGAAACTCTTGAACCAACTGGCCCGATTCAGCGGCATCCTCTTGGACCCGGCAACCCACCAGACGAAGCTGCACGACCTGACCCTCATCAGTGCCCGAGAGCTGGACCAGATCACAGCGTGGAACAACACGGTCCTCTCCCCAGTTGAGGAATGCGTCCATGACATGGTGGTACGTCAAGTCGTCAAACGGCCCGGGGCCCCTGCCGTATGCGCGTGGGACGGCGACCTTTCATACAGCGAACTATCTGACTTGGCAATCCGACTATCACTCCATTTGCGACAACTTGGCGTGGGCCCTGAGTCTCTGGTGCCGATCTACCTTGACAAGTCTCTATACACAGTAGTGGCCATGCTTGCTGTCTTGTACGCGGGCGGCGCAAGCGTCCCCCTCAACACGGCTCATCCTCTAGAGCGCATCAGGACCATGATCGATCAAGTGGAGCCCACGTTGATACTTACCGATGGTCGCCATGCTGAGCAGTTCAAGCTTTACAATGCACATGTTGTCGTGTTGGACGCCGCCCTGTTGCAGTCTCTTCCGCGCTCCGTCGGTACCTCCGCCTCCGCCGTCACATCGCCCGCCGCCACTCCGGAAAACTCTGCCGTTGTCACTTTCACCTCGGGCAGCAGTGGTACGCCCAAAGGCGTGGTGCTAACACATTCTTCTCTTAGCAGCATGATACAAGCACAAGGCTCTCGAATGGGATTCAGTGATACGACCCGAACGCTCCAATTCGCAGCTGCGAGCTTTGATGTTAGTAATAGCGAGATCCTCACAACGCTATCTTACGGCGGCTGCGTCTGTATGCCATCAGAATTTGACCGCCTCAACGATATCTCTGACACGGTCTCCCGTTTTAACGTCAACTGGCTCTTCATGACACCGAGCCTCGCTTCCAAGATTGAGCCCGACACTGTTCCTAGTCTGAAGCACCTGGCATTGGGTGGCGAAGCCGTAACGCACAATCTTATACGTCAATGGGGGGATAAATTGCAACTCATCAACAGCTACGGGCCCTCGGAATCCAGCATCTGGACGTCCATGGCGGTTCTTCCTGGTGGCCCAGTCGGCGACTTGTCGCCTGCCAACATAGGCAAAGGCCTCGGGTGCAGGCTATGGATTGTAGACCCAACGAATCACAACCGGCTGTCGTGCATTGGCGACGTTGGCGAGTTGTTAATTGAAGGGCCCATACTTGCGCGCGGTTATCTCAAAGATGAGGAGAAGACGCGTGCGGCATTTATCGTGAACCCATCTTGGGCCGCCGAAAAGGACTCTGAACACGGGCGACGATTTTACAAGACAGGAGATCTCGTCCGGTACTGCTCCGACGGGTCAATGGTTTACGTGGGACGAAAAGACGCCCAAGTCAAGATACGAGGTCAGCGCGTCGAGTTGGCCGAAGTGGAACACCATGTAAAGGCTGTGCTCAAAAGGTCGGAAGACATTGCCGTGGAGGTGCTCCGCCTGCGCTCCGATGAGCACTTCGAACGACAGGTGCTTGGCGCTTTCATTATCACGACAGTCGCAGAGACCGACATCTCCACCTCCACGAACTCAAGTGGATTGCCCGTTCCGCTACCTGTCTGTGAGGCTTTCCAGGCGGAGATGCGCGATGTACAGAACGCACTAAACAAAATGCTACCTTCCTATATGGTACCTGGACTATTCATACCCATCGACCGATTCCCAATGAGTCAGTCCGGTAAGCTGGACCGCAAACAGCTCCGTCAACTCATGATCGAACTGGACGACGAACAACTTGCGTCGTACAGACTGAGTACGGTATCTAGGCGCGCGCCGTCAACTTCGCAAGAATTATTGCTTCTTCCCTTGTGGGCCAAGATCGTTGGTGTGGAAGAGAGTACCGTCGGGGCTGATGATGACTTCTTCCTCATGGGCGGCGACTCCATCTCAGCCATGGAGCTAGTCGGCCTGGCACGGTCCGCCGGCATTTCACTGACAGTCGCCAATATTCTACAATACCCCAAATTCTGTGACATGGCTTTGACAACAACGACAACAACGACAACAGCCGACGTCGAGGCGAATGCGCGCGACTTGACTCTTCGCGCCGGTGTCAAGCCCTTCTCTACATTGGCAAGCAACGGAAATGACGATGTCGTTGAGTCCATCAGACGACGAATCGTGCCCCTGGTTCAGAGAACCCAACCATTAGCCGACATTGTTGACGCATATCCCAGCACAGACTTCCAAAAGTTCTCGGCAGCCTTCGCTCTATCGTCATCGAGGTGGTCACTGGTGTACGAATGCCTCGATGGCACGGGATTCATCGACATCGAGCGGCTGCAGCACTGCTGGACCCAGGTCGTAGACAGTCAGGACATCCTACGCACCACCTTCGTCTTCTTGGACAGCGACTTGATACAGGTCGTCCTGCGGAACGTCGATCTCGGCTTCACCGTGCATGATATTGGCGCTGACACAACCACGACGATTGAGGATTACACCGATGCGCTTCGAGCTCGTGACATGGACCAGCGACAGGTTACGGGTGCGCCTTTTGTACGGTTGGCACTGATCCGCAAACTAGGCAGCGACAAGCACCGCATTGTGTTCCGCATCTCCCATGCGCTGTATGATGGCATCAGCCTTCCCACCATGTGGCGTCATCTTGAGTCCCTCTACAATGGGAGCACAGCTCCAGCTCCGACAACTGTCCCCTTCTCACACTTCATCTCAGCCGCAGATTCTCAGCGCGAGGCAAGTGTACAATACTGGCGTCACTTCCTCGAGGGCAGCTCCTTGACATCAGTCACGAACGGCTCGCACCCCGTAGCCCGAGCCCGCACATCGCCATCGCGTGTCAGTTACACACGTCAAATTGTGATGCCGATCGGGGGCAACGTCACCTTTTCCAACGTCCTGCAAGGCGCATGGAGCCACGTGTTATCAGCCGTTTCTGGTCACTCCGACATCATCTTCTGGCATCTAGTCAACGGCCGAAGCCAGGCCACAGATCTCGTCCAGGGGCCCTGCGTCAACTACGTTCCTGTGCGCGTTCAAGTCGATCCCCACTCTGACTCCAACCACGAAAACGCTACCATTATGCGCCAGCTCCAAGAGCAGCAAGTCGCCCGTCTCCCATACGAAAATCTAGGGTTCCAAGATCTAGCTCGCACTTGCACAGACTGGCCCGCCCTGTCAAGCCTGCACACAGCCGTGGCGCACCACAACTTGGACATTGGCAACAACATAGTTCTCGGCGGTACGACCTACATACTACACTCTCTACCCGACGACTACGATATGATCGACATCAAGGTGATTTCAAATGCCGAACCCGGTGGGCACAGCTCTCGCATTTCCCTTTCCTACGCTAAGGACCTCGTCACGCCCGAATATGCCGATACGCTATTAAGTGCGCTTGGGCGCGCAATCGCGGGGCTTCCCCTTGACAGAATCGAGCCGCCACCGCCACCGCCTCGCGAAGAAAATTCTTCAATAAGCAGACAAGAGCACGAAGAGAACGGCGAGGACATCGACGCAGCATCGCTACAGCTTGTCCAAGCGGCGTGGACAGATGTCCTAGGCAGCAGCACCGCCTGGTCCACCTGCGACTCTTTCGTGCAAGCAGGCGGCACGTTCATGCATGCTGTCCAGCTGGCCGATTTATTATCGTCACAAGGTGCATACATTGGGACAGACGATATCACAACTTTGTCTACGAGTAATGCGCAGCGGAAGGCGGCATCGATGGCGCGAAAAGGAGGAACTTCTCTTACTGCGACGTAATCATCGCGCAATATTCCTGTAACGCATAATTTGTTTGTTTTCATTTCCTATGTATTTAGCTCTTCTTGTTCGAGTCCTTACTGTTGAACAGAGAAGTTTGTCAAAGGCGTTTCTTCTTTATTTAGTTATTGCTACTACTTTTTCCTCGCCGTATTTTTCCCTGTACCTGGATAATAGCAAATTAAGTAACATGTATCTTGCAGGTAGATGATATGTATGAAGTTTATGATTGCATATTGAACGATGTTTGATAAGTGATATGTTTAGGCCAGCGCATCTTACACCTATGTATTTTTTGCAAAATTTACGCCATGCCCGCCCTAGACTCTTAAAGTATCTTTATAATAAAAGTCAATACTGCTGCGAATAATATTTAGGACACCTGTGCAAGTCCGTGGGTGTCGCCTTTGTCAACGGCATCTGTGCTTCTTGCTAATTGGACTAGGAGAGTCTAGGGTAGGATGCATACTCTCAACCTGTGTATACTGGTTTGACGAAAGATGGGAGAGCTGATTGACATAACTCGCTGTAGTGGGCCAAATTGTAAGCGAGATGAACCCACGCGCTACAAATCGCGTATCCACTATTCTAGTCTAGTTAATGCAATAACAATTCCCAAAACAACAATCCTCAGATATCATTCTGCATGTTAAATGGTTTTATCCGAAGGTACCCATTTAGTTCATGTATAAATTTCAAAAAGACAATGTCCCTTGATTTCGAGATAGAGACTTGGATCCAGGACATTAATCAACCCTCAAAACCTACCGCACGTAAAGAAGAGCCTTCTCTAAAGCGCCGACGCCTCAGCAATGTCACACCAAACGCGTCGCAAAGTGAGAAGAAAATGAACTCCGTACGAAGTCAAAGTCATCATTCCTCAAAACGCGCTCATAGTGATGATTTTAATACACCGCGCCCGACAAGGCGAATCACGACACCAAGAACCGAATCTGGTACTTCATTGTCCCTAACACAGTCACGCGCATCACGACAATCGGAATTATCCTCACCTACCGAGCAACTACGCGCCCTTCAACTTCACAACCAAGGTGTCGTGGCTAAGCAGCTCAGTGCCTTCTACGATAAACCTGCTATATTGGAAGCTCTTCTGGACAAAATCGATCTGGTTTCTTCAGGGATTGGGATCTTGCCAACTTCTCACGTGTCGCTCTTTAGCCATCTCGACACGCAGACTTATAGCGATTTTAAATGGACGCAAAACCCAGTTCTTGGCAAGTTTCTCTTTTCGAATGACCGCGATGAGATCGGCCACACACCTCCCCCCGAAACTATTCAGTGGATTCTTCACGAAGCAGCTTTTTGCGACAGCAAAGGCTGCTCCAAAACAGACTGGAACACCGAAGTCCACCATCGCGTCCTTGAAGCTGCGTTGAGGCCGCTACAGGGTCCACGGAGCGATCAACTTGTCGACTTTCGACTTAGCACGACCGCTTCCATTGTCAACGACTATCATGTCACGTCAGCATCTAAGAAAGTTGACTTTTGCATGTATATTGACCCCAAACAGGATAAAGGGACTGCAGTCGTCGAAGTTATTGAAACTATCAGGGACATCCTACCAATGGGCATGTTCAACCATGCAAATTTGAGCACTCTCTCAGAGAATCCAATCGCTGTTAGTATTGGGACAACGAAGACGACCGGCGAAGGCTGGGAGAACGCCAGGCTCCAGATGGAAGTCTGGATGGCAGCTCATTGGCAGTTCCTTCGAAACCTACTGGACATGCGACAGCACGCAGCTGAAATGCTGTCTGTGTTGAGATCAACCGCCGGTGAAATGAGTTTCTGCTCAGATAAAATCTGGGATCTTCCAGAATTCATACCGGGCATCATCATACAAGGTCATAATTGGTATCTTATCATCACTACAGCAGAGGACGAGAAGATAGTATTCTGGCATAAAAAGTCAATTGGAGATACATCAAGTTCAAAGGGTATTTATCAGATTATTTATAATATGCAGCTATTACGGCAGTGGGCCCAAGAGGGTTACTGGAAGTGGCTGAAGGACCTCTTACTCGAATGGCCACGGTCTGAAAGAGGACTAGTCTTGTAAGTAATTTATACCACTTGAAATTGTCTCGGGGTCATTTGGAAATCAAGTAGACTCTATCCTCTTCCCGGCAGTCCTAATGATCTTTATGGTGAACCGATGATCTGATTATAATAGAGTCAATCACAATTCCATTATCGATAAGGCGCAGAGAGATTTGCGCTTGGACAAGCCAATCTCACACGAGCCCCAAATAAAAGATAAACCTTATTTCTTGTGACTCTGTACTGGTACACCAATGTGACGTGTCCCGTATAATTCCAGGGTTTCTATGCTGTACAATGAGAAATATGGGATAATTACATTTCAGAATACTTTGAATATGCATTATTAGAGCATATATCTGCAAAAGAAAATGTGTGGACGCAAAACACACTCAGTTTCAGATCCACGAGCCTAGTAATCTCACGCCGACATTCAACCAACAGTACTCATAAATGCAGTTCAAAATGCATCTCGATCACAAGATCCCGTGGCAATTGATTGCTCCCCATTTATCACTTACGCCGGCTGATCAAGCGGGAAATTGCTACCTGACTGCGCTAGATACCCCCGAGCAGAAGGCAGTGATCGGCCACTTCAATCGCGTCTTCGTGGGAACTATCAGGGAGTTCTCCGATACTGAGGCCAGCAAGATTGAGACAGCGCCTGCCAATGGAAAGCTGTTTTCGGATGATGTGCTCTATTTCGCTGAACGCCACTTTGGCCTCGGGCCTCATGAGGATAATTCTGCACTTCACAACCCGCTGAAGCCATCGCATCAGGTTCTTGAATACTGGAAACATCGGGCAAAAGATCCAGATAGTGACGGTGAGCCATGTTACAGTACCGCCGATGCCAACCTAGCCGATGCGGCAAAGATGTTGGTCATCGTAGCTGCCACCGCCGATGACAAATCCATTCGACGGGATGCTTTATTCGCACTTGTCCGTCTTTCCAACGAGGTTCCCATTTCCGACCTACAAGGCCTTCACTGGGGTCATGCCTTCGGACTAGGTCTCGTCGCGAGGGTGGCGTTGCAAATGTACATATTTCTCAACCTCATCGAAGCCACCGAGTCTCGGGAACCTGAACGGGTACCGCTGTTATCTGTTGATCAGCTATTGTCGCTTCTGAGCTACCACGCTCTTGCGAACTATGACTTCCCCGCGCAGAATATCCCTCATCGAGCTTTTTGGCATTCCTTAGGGGTTACTGAGTCATGGGTGGCTGGTCGGCGCAAGGGTACTCTCGAGGGGGATACGGCGGTTATTGATCCGATGGAAGATGGATTGGACGAAGTTCAGCAAAAGGCGAGGGAGAGGTTAAAGAAGTATTTGAAAGATTGCTTTGCGATTTTGTATGTGTACGATGTGGTTCAGAGAATTGTAGTTGGGACGGAGAGGGCAGGTGAATATTGGCAGTACGAGCTTATTTGTGCGTTCGAGCTTCTATAATGAAAATCATTGAGATTAGATATTTCAGCTGTATTGCTATTGTGATAAAGACATGGTATTTGCAGTTAAAGCTCCGATCAACAAAATGTATGCAGAGACACATCTAGAAAGCTTTAGCATAAGCACACCACCGTTAACAACGTTGATGGATTGGATGGTTTCCCTGCATTTTAAGGATGAGCTGTCTTGGAATACAATGCGAGACTCGACATCCAGGACCGTGACGGGTGGGCCCCATTGATTGCAGCAGCGATAAGGGGCTACAACGGCATCTTTAATAACATTATCGACTATCTAAGAGGCGAGACGGGTAAAGATGATGCCGAATACGTCAGGAATACTATTGATAAGCAAGATAACATGAGGACGACAGCCCTCATGGTCCTCTGTAATCGCTTTTCCGAGTATCCACAGCCTGTTGAAGAGCTTCAAGAGTCCATCGATAATCCTCTCTCGCTTGATCCCAATCTGACGGTTTTCAATCAGGAGTGCCAAGCCGCAGAGTATTATTTCAACCTCTTTGTCCTATCTGTCAACCATCTGTCGGATACGCGGGCAAGCTTTCTGAAAAGAGTCCTCCAGTCGGCACTGGAAAAGATACTGGATACATTTGTTACTTTATTCAATGAAGATGGTTTTGTAAAAGATGGGAAGCCCAGATTCTGTTTTGCTTGAAAACGAAGGGTAGCGTTATCTGCTTGAGCCGTGATATCTTGGATATTGATAACTTTATGCGTCTTGCCTGCCCTGAGTTTGGATGCCCAGTATGAATGTAGTTTAGCCTGCCTAGGCGCTAAAAGTGGCGTTTGGTCCTTATCCTGAGGTATCGGGGGATCTTTGGAGGCTTTCCAGACTGGAATTTAAGAGAACCGGCCTTTGGGAGCGTTTGCTGCTTAGCTTGAGTAATACCCTTTCGGGCATGATGAAGTCTGAGATTGCGGGGGGAGTTAAGTAATACTTTGACCGCTAGTAAAGATAGCCAGTGCCTATAGAATTTCTTATAAATTCGATTGAGGTGATAACGTATGCTTCTGTAGTATGAAACTGTGGGTGATATAGAAAGTAGTGCGGCCGAGAGGGAATAGGTAATTAACCCCTAACTAAAGTTAAATAATATGGGAGAATTATCTCTAGAGAGAACTAGATTGTGAGGGATGTCCATACAGTCATTCTATGCACCCATGTACCTCTTATTAAGGCAGGCTTAGGTTGACTAAGCCCAAGTACCTAAAAGTTACAGCTTGTAGTAGGGTTTTCTATTTTCTTTTGAGACGTAATGTACTATTTTCCAATAAAGGAAATTTATTTATTTTTCTGGCAGAATATTGTAAGCTGAAAAGAAAGTCATGAGATTGACTTATGTATCGGCCCGTTCCCAGAAATCGAGCCCTTTACGACTCTAGAGTCTTGGTAGTACAATATGGGATAGGTGTAATTTTGGCTGTTCTGTGTGTCGAATACCACCTTACTCAGTCTTGAGGAGAAGACTAGCTAGCCATAACGGTCATTTATATACCCCCATATGGAATTCATAGCTTGCCTATAAGCGTTATTTCAGTCAATACGGACTACAGCTTGGCAATTTAGTATTGCAGCTAGCTAATGCCTTAACGCCAATAATCTGTAAGCTTTAGTGATGGAACAATTACTAAGGTAATGCATTGGCTGAAAATATCTTTTTGGAGAAAGTCAGACTGGGACTGCATTGCCTATAGCTGTAAACAAACGCTACATTTGAGTCAGCTCAGATGGAGGTCGATCCCGACCCGCCTACAAAGCTGAAGTATCAGCTTCGAAATATGCACACTGGTCAGCAGCTAAGCCTTCGCGATCAGCTAAACAACGGCGTGCGACTCTTGGATCTGCGCTGCGGTCCCACGTTTCTTCTCTCCCACGGCCCTATCCTGTCCTTCGAACCACTAGCATATGCTCTCCTTAATGTATGTGAGCAGTTCGTCGTCGATAACCCGTCCGAGACAGTGCTAGTTCTGGTTAGCTGGGATCAAGCCACGTTCAAGATCGACGACAAGCAGAGTTGGCCTGGATGTTGCTCTCGCACGAGTACTGAACCACATCCTGGTTTCGATACAGGAGTCAGGGAAATGCTCGTGAGAAGGGATAAATGGTACACAGGTAGCGAGTGGCTGAAGCTCAAAGATGTCAGAGGCAAGTGCGTGCTCCTGCGAGGGTTTGACTCCGATCACAAGGGTTTTGGTCTCGACATGGCCTCATTCATCTAAGGCCTGGACTATTATAATACTGACAAGAACAGCGTCAGTGAAGTGGTTGAGGAGCAATGGGCGGCTGTTAGTCCTGTGATCAGAAAGGATACATGGAAACTATCTGCCAAGACAAATTTTATCTCGCTTTCTGCGACATTAGAGCGAAATCCAGATGACCAGACTCTCTGGGCTGATCCTGCCAAGATATCGGTCCAGATACAGCCCAAGCTGCTACAATATTTGGCCGGGGTTGGTACACTTGAACCACGAAACTGAATCTTCACCGACTACACCGACAAGAAAGTGACTCAGGCCATCGCAAAATTGAACCTGAAGCACACGTACCCGCTTGATCTAACCGAAATGTACCAAGCCTTCTAGGAACTTGATCTGGCAGCCTTTACTCGTCGACTCCTACGTCCTTGGTGGATTATAGATGGTGCTTAACCAGGCGAGGTTGACCCAAGAACTTGGAAAATCACTTTTGTCGCCCCGTCTTCTCGATGCGGCTGCTATTGTCGTGGGAGACCTGCTTGGCACCTTAGTATTGTTTAGCTAGCAAATCACACATTATGATTCAAAACAGACTCCATAGGATAAACAGAATATGACCTATATAGTGCAGGAGGCGCATTCAGAAAAATGTGCCAGTTCTTTCAAGTACGGAAAATATGACAGCTGACTCACTGCTGGATATAGTTTTGTCAATGTGGTGGTGGATGCATTTTGTGACATCTTAGCCGCCAGCAAAACACTATCGACTCCGCATGTCGCGCTTTGACATTATATTGGCAATATGCTTATCTTTCACCAGACCACGTCTGTAATTGGAATGTGACTCCGGCCATGAGTACAAGGATGTTATACGAGTTGAAGTTCTAGTCGCCTAGAGCCGGTGATGGGGGGTTTTGTGGCTGCAGGAAGTAGCTTCGTTTTATCAATCCATCAGAATGCAAGGCTGATATCCCCCCTACAATATATAATAGGAACTATTGCGAAAGTTTGGGGCCGAAAGATGCTATTATTTCAGCCGCATATGCAGACGGACAATGGTAAAGTTGTGGCTAGCTGAAAAGCTAAAAAGTAGGTATCTCTTTGAACCCGGGGAAAATTCCTATTCAATTGCCAGCCCGGGGACGCCGATCAGGCCCTAAGGGCAAGCAGGGCTAGACCTCTGCAGCTATGGCCTGGAGCCGGCTGAAGCTAGCCTTAAAAGTGTTGCGCGTGGCGGTGGCAACCAAGACAAACCAAAGCTGAAGGTCGTTCTGGGATCATTTCAGACCATTTGTTCTCCCTTGTCTCATTTGCGGACACTGTTATTGGATAGCATTATTTGTTAGCAAGACATCATTGCTGCTGGCTCCACCAGAGGCTAAGGTGTCAGCTTCCCAAGAACAGCCTGGAATCATGAGAAGAAATGGTCCTTGAAAACAGATGGACTCTAAACTGGTGATATAAATACCTGTTGCACCTCCAGAGACAATTGTTTATTCCATTGATCACTAAATCAGTGCTCCTTGACGAAACAAAAGCCTTCTAACCATTGACCTTTCTCAATCCAAGCTTGTTGGCTTCCCCCACACAATTCAATTCATTCTTCTCCAACACCGACATCATGGCCATTGGAAAAATGACCTTTCCCTTATACATCAAGAAGATGCCAGACAATATGCGATTCACAGTGACCGAGGTGAAAGGACTCAACCCACCTAATAACGGTGAATGGTACTATTATCATGTGAGTTCAGCTGATACAAAACCGATCAAGCCATTCCCTGCTAACCTTCCGCCTTAAGAGTTGTCCAGCCACGCCGTTTACTGTCGACCTTGGCAAGCGGGAAGGCTTCATTGGCGAGTTTTGGCTATCTCCTAACTCTGTTAGCCAATCTGGCCAAGGACCCAAGTTTGAGGTTAGGTTTACAATTGAAGGCACCTCACCCACAGGAGTTACATCGTCTCGCAACGGGTGGCTTACAATCTCAACCTCAGAATGGGGTTGGTTTGCTCGCCCAAATAACGGTGTGATAACATTTGTGTTTGACGGCAGCGCCGCCGATAACCTTTTGTTTTACACGCCTATTTTAACGTATCTAGATGATTGTAATATTGTTGTTGAGTGGTTAAAGGATGAAAGCGCTGTAGGTATGACTATTACGTCTGACAAGACTATAGTTAAGCAGTTGTGCGAGTATGCAATTGGAGGTATTCTAACGGCTCATGAGAAGGCGGCTGGTTGGGTAGTCGGAAAAGTGTGGTAGTATCCAGGTTATTCAGGTTTGGTGTTTGGCAAAAATTGTCTAGCTTTAGTGGCCTCAGCAAGGAGTAGAGAAACTAAAAGATTGATCCACACCCAATTCAAGGGGGGTTACCTCCATCCGAAAAGTTCTAGGCGTATAAAGAAAAGACTCAATCAGAGCCATGCTATCTCAGAAAACCACTAGTTCACCTGATAATCTAATGGTATCTCCCTTAAGAAATAAAGACAAGTCTACCCTCGATAACAGGAAAGTCGCTCATGATCTAGTCGTACCTTTCCTAGGTCCCGTCCCGTGATCTTCCCATCCAAGCAGCAATAGTCTTATATAACGCTTTCATTGGCTCACAGAACAGCTATCTTCTTATTCTGCCCAATATTGTTACTTCTGCTTTGCAACCCTTTGTCTTTTACACCCTCCACTTAGCTCCCTGTAACGCGTACGAGGGTAGGGCGATCTGAATTGAATTTGACGGAATGGTTCTGATTTATCCCTACCATCCAAATTGACACCGAGTAGCTGTCGCCCGTCTCGTCGTAGAATGTATATGTGAAAGGCCAATCCGCGCGGATCTCGACCTCGTATGCGTAGAACGGGTTGTAGTCGTCCTTAGAGATATAGTACATGTGAATGCCGGTCTTTTTGTAAAAGTCACTGTCCTTGCCAGGCCAGTTGAGTTTGTTGTCGGCCGGCCAGTGGACCGACACGTCGAAGGGTTGGCGACTCATGTTGTGATGTGTGCCAAAATGCCTTGTTTTCGCTTAACCCCTTGTATTGCTCGGATCCTGCTGCTCGGACTCTACTACTCGGATCCTACCGCTCGGATCCTACCAGGATGATAATACTTCGTGAAGTTAACCAGGAGTATTTAAATACATGTAATACTTTTATCCAAGGTGCAAAGCAGGATGCACTAAAAGCGCAAAAGATAAATGGGTATCTCAGGGTATAAACATTTGCAACTTGCGTCAGACTATTAGAAACCAAAAGAGAACCTCGATTTATAAGGTTTAGTCAGTGGATCGATAATCAGTTAGACTTAATTTTAACTATGAAAGTAGATAGGTTTTTGACGTCTTCTTATATGAGATACTGTATTCCAGGGCTATAATGTAACCGGACAGTTAATACGTTTTGTAATGATATTATTAAGTTGAACTCATTAATTCCAGCCTTGCTTTACCCCAGCTAGGCAGCAGACTTTGCTGCTGAAGCCTTAGCGATTAATGGAGTCTATTGTGGGACGATGGAATCCCTTCAACAAGCCCCAATGATGGGTCGCGGAGTTATTACTCTATTTACTCATTTGGGTGACGAGTGTGATTATGCTGTCGGTTCTCTATACCCGCTGGCCTTCGGGGATGCGAGTTACCTCTTTCACTTAGTTGTTTCCACTAGAGCTCCTAGTAAAATCCTTCCAGATTCCTTTAGTGGTGCCTCCTTCTCCAAATGAATCGATCGCTTCATCATGCGGTTTCTCTTAAAGGTAATGATCTCTCAGTTAGCTATGTGGGAAAGACTATAAATCAAAGCATTAAGTCGACAGGAAGACAACACAATACAAAAGCATCTTGCACAAACAAAGCAATCGCCAAATTCAGCATACCACCCGGCTCCCTTTGCACGTCCTATCAATCTTCATCATGAAACTCCAATACCTTGTTCCTATCTTTTTCAGTGTAGCCGCAATGGCAGCGCCAAACGTCCTTCAACGTCGCGACGACGAGTGCTTTTTCACCGGCCCCGGCCCTGTCGGCACCCCCAATGCTGTCTGCGCCGGCAGCAACGGAAACAAGCACACTGATGTCCTGTGGTGCCCTACTGAAGGTGTCGCCGAGCGCATCTGCGGCAGAGACGATGTAAACCCCCTAGTCCGAGATAGCTGCAAGCGCATTGTTGGCACTGGGTCTTACTGCACTACTGGCGGAACTATCAATGAAGAGTACCCTGGAAACTCTCCGTGTTACTGCATCAACGGCAACTTCTGCTGCGATCAGAATGCCGAGGTTCCTGGCGGAGCTCATCCTGTCGACTACTATAAGTCTGAGGGTTGTAACTGCGGAGCGGAGATCTAACTCAGTAGATCACAATATAAACCAGTGGAGGACGGAGTCATAGGGGTTACTGGCTCAAATGTAGAAGGGCAGTAGATAGTTAATTAATATTGAAATGGATCTTCTATAGCACTATTCCTTTCTTTTTAAATAACTGGAAAAGCGTATTAGTAATACTTATAATAGCATTATATATAGTTAATGATCTGCCTCTAGATTAGGTCGGCCAATTCGCTATCTTCCTGATAAGATTCATCGTGGGTCCATATTATTACTGATTACGAGATTGAACATATCCATTTTAAACCCATTTGGTCAAATAACCCACGTTACTAACTTTAACTAATTGCTGACATAAGCTAACTAAGCCAAATCACATACTCCGTATAACAGCAGCATATCTACAGCCTACAGAAATGTGAGAGGGCAGTGGGAGCGACTTAATGCACCAGCTGCAGTGAATAGCTGGAGAGAAGATAACTAGAGGTAATAACCTCTTCTGTTTTAACTCTGATTGCGCTATAGGTACGGTTTAATTCCGTTATGGCGAAAATATATGCGGAATAGCGGAAAGCCCTCTCACACCCCTGTGACCTGTATAGCCGCTACGTAAGACATTCTTCTCATTGCAAAAATACAGCTAGTTTGATCCTGCAGGAGGCGGGGTAATGCAGATCAGCTAATACGTTGTCGAAATAGTGCTTACTCCTAACGGCATAACAAAACACTGAAAACATTAAAATACTGAGCTTCGTATATCTTTCTTGTTTGTCCTATTTAACTATCAGCATACTAAGATCATGACCTTATCAATTGGTATTATTGGCGCTGGCATTGGTGGTCTAAATGCTGCCATCGCCCTTCGACGCACAGGAGCTCAAGTTGAGGTATGTCTTCTCATTGGAGCTACGAAATGAGGGTTGACCCGAAGATAAGATATTCGAAAGGAGCAATTTCCAAAGTGAAATAGGTGCCGCGATTACAATTACTCCGAATGGAATGCGTGTACTACAAAAGTTTGGCTTCGATGCTAAGAGTGCGAGGGGAGTGCAAAGCAAGCAAATGCGAATGGTAGATCCTTACACTTTACAGGACCAAATTGTGGAGGACTTTTGTGGTATTGAGACTGATTATGGTGCGCCGTTTTTGTTCTTTCACCGAGTGGATTTACATACTACGCTGAAGGATATGACTGTGTCGAGTGAGAATGCTCTTGTTGGACCACCTGTGGTTATTCGCAACGGACAACGCGTGGCAGGTGTTGATTGTATGAGGGGAAAGATTGAGCTTGAGAATGGAGAGGTCTTTGAGAAGGATCTCATAGTTGTCGCTGATGGTGTTCATGTAAGTCTTCTACCCATCTCGGCTATTCTAGGCTAACTATCCTAAGACAAAATTCATCAACGAAATCACTCAGAACAACGAGCCTCTTGAAGACACCGGTTCATCATTCTACCGCTGTCTTATCCCATTCGACGAAGTCAACAAACATACCGAACTGGCTTCTATCTTCATCGACCAAGACCCTGGTTTCTGGGTACCGTTCGAACTCTCGACCGGCACATTCTTAGTCACGTATCCATGCCGAGACGGGAAGATGCTAAACATTGCGTTCAAGCATACTACCAAGCCTCAGAATGAAGGCGCAAATGACTGGAATACTGATACAAGTATTGATGAGATAGTTGCTATGGTAGAACAATACCACCCATCCCTTCCAAAGCTTTTCAGTCTGGCGACGAGTATCTCGGTTCACAAGGTGTTTAGGAGGGAGCCTTTAGAGACGTATACTCGTGGAAGAGCTGTTATAATTGGCGATGCAGCTCATCCAATCCAACCAACGCATGGTAATTTCCCTCTTCCAACCTAATTCCGTTTCGCTGACACATTATAGCACAAGGCGCAGTTCTCGCAATCGAAGAAGCAGCGGTACTTGAATCATTATTCACCGGCATTAACAATACTGAATGCGTGATTGAGAGACTGGAACTATATAATAGAGCTCTCAAACGACGAATTCACGCTACACAGCTCTTATCAGATGCACAACCAGGAGTAGAAGGTATTCTGAGACAGCGTGCAGAAGATGTTTGGGGCGAAGGCGTATTTCCTGCTTCAGCCATGAACTTTACCAAACCAGTCCGGGATTTCTTTTACGGATGGGATGTAATAGAGGAAGCAAAAAAGGTTATACCTTAAAAGCAGAGTTATACCTATCAGATCTGGTTACTGAAGTCAAGTCTTAATGTGTTATACTGGTAGATAACCTGCCCTGCAGTAAAAAAAAGATGCAGGGCAGAAAAGAAGTATTCTTGATAGCTACTAGTGCATTAGCATCGGCAAGAGAGTCATCCTGGTTTATTAATATCTGCCTGGTACTTTAAAAAACCTCTAGGATATAGGTTAAGTAGTATAGTGAGGGAGAAACTTACGTCTAACTATATGTTGCTAAAGCAGACTTCTTGATTGTTGCGGAAGGCATTAGATCAATATATGACAAACTATCAGCTATAGGAGCTATAACTTATTCTATGCCTTTAGAGGATGGCAAGACGCCTTAGAGACCAGCATTAGAGTTAAGCGGATAAGGATAAGTTTGGACTCTAAGATGAGTTATGCAAACCGCTGATAGACAACTAAGGCAACTAGTAATAAAACTATGCCTATAAGAAGAGAGTCCGATTTGGTCCTTGCGTAATATATAGAGTCCTGTCTTTAGAAATAGTAAAAGACAGCTTTAAATAATAGTGTTGCCACTAAGTTTTGATTACACTTCTGCGATTTAAGGGCACGATATACGTTAATTATTAGCTCCAAGCCATAACCGGATATCTAACTCTCGATTAGATGATTTATAGTCTTAAGGTAAGCTCTTATGATGTTGATGTTGTATAAATTGCTCGACTAGTCTACTGCAGCTCTATTTCATTCTTACCAGGCAAGTATCTTGAAATTGGATTTCACTCAATACTGTGAGCAAAACGATACGCGACATGCTACAGATTATAGAGTGGCATAATTGAGGCACCGAGATGAGACTTGCTTCCCCGGCAGTCTCAGATCAGACAATTTAGCAACCGCGGGGGTGAGGAATTCCCGACCTGAACCTCTTGCTTGTCTTTTGACTTCATATATGCCTAGTAACAAGACAGAGGGTGTTAGTTACAGGGATGACATAAACTGTACCGCTGGGTGAGCATACACGTTGGTCTTGCGGAACCTAGGGCCCCGAACTGATACGGAAGCCGCCTCCTATTGTCCTGTCTCATCCACTTCAACAGTTGGGACGGCTTGCGGCTTTCTCGGTTCAAAACCAGACAGGTGACTATCTGAGACGTCAACACAAGCAACTGCTATACAGGATGATAATTCGGCGAAGCGAATGTTTACTATGTTGTGCTCGACGAGCAGCTTTTCTAAAAGTTCAGTCTCAAGGTAAAAAGGATACTCCTCAGGAAGGAGGCATCCAAAGAGTAGTCTACCATATTATTTAGGAATACAAGCTACTAATACTATAAGCACTACCTGACCTATTTACTTAGACCCTATTATTGTAGTTAGAAAATTAAAGGATTTGAGCAAAGGACAAGTCTAGCAAGCGGAGCGTAAATAAGCAACCCACTTGCGATATCTTTGATACTTGTAAATCTAGATAACATTGGTATTGTTTTGGGGTCAAGACTCTTTATATAGTGTAAACGTGATTCGCAATGCGTGCAGTCAATAGCCATTAATGGCAAGACTGGATGGAGAGGATAACAAAGTGCAGGTATCATATACCGTAATGTTACAGGATCTATAGCGATTGACCATTGATCATCTCATAACTCTTCTTTAGGGACAGTTCCAACACAGTCCACTCCCCTTCAACCGTCCCGTCCTCTCCTTTCCAATCCCCTACAAGCTCTCTCTGTCACAGCTTATGAACGGAAAACTCCTTCTCTCTACTGGAAGGCTGTGTTCTTGGGTTATCATAGTTCACCCTAACCGTATAGTTACCCTCCGCTGAGCCAGAGAAGGTATACACAGCCGCTGCAGAGCCATCCGCCGGAATTGAGCTAGGGCTACACACTTTTGTAAAAGTGATTCCACGACCTGAAAATCGAAAGATAACATCCTTTAAGTCCACATCGTCAAAGTTGCTCAACTCAACAGTGATACGGCCATCGCTGACTTGAACATCCAGGTGAGTATCGGCGATGTCGGGAGAGTTTGTGACGGGTCTTGCCTTGCGTTTCGATGGGATGATACCTGCACGATATGCGGCCCTTTGCGCAATCATGCTTGTCCCATTTATGTGAGGCGCGAGGTAATTACGCAGAAACGTATTGTTGCGTCTCCCGGAAAAGTTCGGGAACCCATCAAGGACCTCGTTGTCTTTGACTCCAAGCTTGCCCCAATTGTCTTTTACAGTGTTCCCTGGTCCCGTTAGCACTTTTTCATTGGTATGTTGATCATATGCCTACAGCCAGTTAGTTGTTCTGGAATCCAATCGTTAGGCGCGTAGTATTTTCCTGACGTGAAGCCAAGGTTATTAAACCAGGTGATATTTCTTGAAGCTTCGTCTGTTTGAATTATCAGCAAGTGTTAGAAAGAGGCATATAAGTCATTTACCAGGATATAGGGCCTGCCAGCTTGCGTCGTAGATAAAATTGGACGACACAGTTGTATTTGGTGAGCGAGATAGCGTGTACACACCCCCAAAGTCTGTGTGAGATTGACCGAAATGGTGGATTAGATTTCCCTCGATGACGTTATTCTTCATTATAGTGGGTGTGTTATAGATAGGCTGATATTTATAAAGGCCTCGTTTCACGTACTCCGGGCTGCCTCCTTCATCATTAGTTCCCCAACCTGGTACTTATTAGCAGCTTTCTCCGTCAGAGGAGCATATGCCGTACCATAGCCATGGCAAATGCCGCTATATGGATGGTTGTAAATGTCGTTGTGTGTAATGGAAGAGAATTGCGTATATGTATACACAATAGGGACGGTAGATGACCAGAGAACTGAATTGTTATTGAAGATGTTGTTCGATGCGTGAATGTGTGACACAAGCATTCCCGGCTGTGACGGGTGATGTGCATCGGCTTGTATACCGCCCGCAGTGATGCTGTTGCCCATGACCTGCGTGAAGTAGTTGTCGTAGATCTGAACGTTGTTTGCCCCGAGTCCGACACCTGTAAAGTGCACATTGTTATCATTTCCAATACCGATGCCACCAGCCCCAAGCTCACGGAAAGTACAAGACTCCATAGTGATATTGTACGCCGCACTGATCTGGATCGTGCTGGGCATTTGCCACCAGTGAGGTCTCGAAGCTTCAAAATTGGGCCATAGACTGTCATTTCCCATGTGACCACCAGTCTGCTGGTCTATGTACCCATAAGTATCCGGCTTCAGCCAAGTGCTGTGCTTAAAAGTAATTCCCTCAAAGGTTAAGTCGTGACTGGGCTCCTTATAGGTTCCACCTACGACCATGAGAACCTCTTGGATGCCAAGATAGGCAGATGCGGTGGTCATATCTTCCCCATCCAACGGCTTGTAATAGATGGTCGACTCATGTCTGTCGAGATAAAATTGACCACCGTCAGTCAGCAAGGCCTTGACGTTTTGAATCCAGACACCGCCATCCCAGAACGGCTCTGCGATTTGGTCATAGCCAATGAGTTGGTTGGCCCATATATGACTCTTCATTTCAAGCACACGATCACCGACTGATTCGATAAGCGCAACTCGATCAGTAAAGGAGTTGATAGCACGAAGTTCGCCTTTCTCAATGCCAGGGGTCTTCATGATCCAGTCGTAGTCCGAGTTGTTCCAGGTCATCCCAACTTTAGTGTACTCGAATTCTGTCCGATTGTGAATCTGTCGTCTGGCATACTGAGCAGCCAACCCGTTTACGTAAAGATTACGGGACATGGTTCTCTCAGGAACTGAAGCAGACCATATCCCGTTCTTGCCTTCAACCCAGCCGGTAATCTCGAGACCGCCAGAGATGACGGTTTCCGTGCCAGCCCATGTAACTTTGAAGCCATTGCTGCCAGAGTCTTCAGGACCAAATACGATAGGCTCATCGATCAACCAAGTACCTGGGCCAAGGTGGACAGTAATGTCATCTTCTGCGGTAGGAACGAGTTTGCGGACAAGCTCTTGTGCCTTTTTTATGCTCTTGACAGGCTCCTTAGCTGACCCGGGGTTACTATCCAGTCCCTTTCGATCAACGTAGACACCTTTTCCCACTGATAGGCGGGCAGCAAAGAGGCAAAGAGCATACACCAAGAGGTTCATAGTTGTAGTTGAGTAGAAGCAATTACGATAATGAATACCTTGGTTAACACAGAGAGCCCCTCATTTTATAAATTTTTGTTGCTCGACGATCAGTATGCTCATGGAGCATGCTTTACTTGTAAGCGAGCGAGTCGGATAATAAGGTAAATAAGTTGGCGAAGGTCATAAGTAATGATTTTCATGTATTCCACCAATAGCGGCTCCTATGTGAATCCAAGGCTGCATTCTAATTAGCCGGCGGGGATGCGAATGGATGCATCTATAATATTATGAAGACATGTAAAACAATGCACTTATGCGGGGGAGCAGCGTTCTAGAACTACCCCACCTTGTCCTGAAAGACATAACTTTTGAGGGACACAAGGTCATAACGGTTTATCCACCCAGAAAGTATTGTGAGTTAAGTATTGTCTTCCTACCCCTCCAAGCGTCCTATAATGGATCTCCAGGCACTATCCGGATTCTGCTGGATGTTAACTCGCGACCTGGCCTCGTTCACTTCAGCGATGTGGCTGCTAGCTTCCCGCTGGCCGTTGAAAAGCCATCTCTTATCAATGGGGTTCTTGAACTATTGGGTTTAAGGCTCGATGGAAATTAGTAAGCCTTGGGAAGGATCTGTCCGCCGTAGAGATGGGATCTAGTCTACGAGGCTTATCTTGCCGCGCGAAGCAGTTGCTAGTTGCTAGCTTGGGCACCAGCCAGGCTGAACAGTTTTGTCACTGAAAAGGAGATTTCTGCCAATTCATTTGCCTCTCAACATTAATATGGCTTATCAGGTAATTGATACAGAATGGGGGACGAATAACTAGCAACTGTTCTGGGAGCTACTAGTCTACGTACGGCGTCTAAACCAGCTGTTGAAAACTTGATATACATCTGACTTCCGAGTTGTTAAAATAGTCTGTGACTTGGCGGTGTTGTCACCCTTTGGTGTGGTTTGAGAAAGAAGCTTAGCAAGCCCGACGGAATTATGCTCTAAAGCGATGTACAGCGGTGTGCGTCCTCTGTTGTTCGGGATATTCATGTCCGCCCCATGTTCAAGAAGTATCTCCACCACGTCAACATGCCCGTTATCAGCTGCTAGATGCAATGCAGTCCGTCCAATGTTGTCTTGTGCGTCAATGACTCCATGTTCGGCAACAAGAAGGAGTTTGACAATCTCTGCGAATCCTTTGGAGGCGGCGAGGTGTAGTGGTGTGCTGCCAGAAGTATCTTTTATGTCGAGGCTGAACCTTTTGTAATGCGATCCATAATCCAGAAGTAATCGCATTATCATAAGGTTTCCACCAAAAGCCGCAGCATGTGCTGGCGATAGTCCATATTGATCGGGGAGTATCAAGTGCTTTGACTTCGGACGGCCGATCACCAGGGCCTTGACGGTCTCAACATGTCCTTTTTCAATCGCACATTTCAGAGCAGTTGAGCCATACCTATTCTGGATGTTTTTGCCCCAACTGATATTGATAATGACCCGAACAACCTCTGAGTGGCCCGCCATCGCTGCGGCGATCAGGGCTGTGTTTCCATTTTTGTCTCGGGCATTAATGATGGCATCATGCTCAATAAGTAGTTTTACAACCTCTGTATGGCCATGGCGTGCAGCATTGAAGATTGGCGTCCTTGAACTCTTATCGTATGATTCTGTGAATGCCTGCTTTCGAAGAAGCAACTTCACTGTTTCCAATTGACCCTTGTCGCAGGCACAATTGAGAAGCGAAGCACCATTCCCATCCTTGGTTTCGATATTTGCATTATCATCAAGAAGACTTCTTACAGCCTCGATATCCCCCTCCTTGCAGGCAATATGGAGTGATGTTTTCATTCTAAGCCGATCAACTAAGAGTGCTTCCCTAGTTTCTACAAACTCTGTCTGGCAGGAGTGGCTTAAGAAATCATATAGCCAGTCTTAGACCAATATTTTCATTTGAAGGGAAGATGCTTTAAAAGCTGTTAGATAAAAAGGATTGGCGTCAGAAAATGCACATGCTATAAACTGTGAGCATTATGAGAGGACTTACTATGTGTCGCGATGTAATCCAATCTGTAAGAGATACCGTTAAATTGAAATGATAGGACAGCAAGGTAATGTCTGTCTTCTAAACGATGTATGCGATAGGGGCTTTTAATTTATACGAGTGCAACAAAATTGAATTGTGTCTCCGTGGATTAATCTTAATTGAGTGCCAAGCACGTGTGTGCTGCGAGGCACCTGAGTGGCTGGTAAATACAAAACTACGGATCAGATCATCAGGCGGCACAACAATGAGACGTTTACCCACAGCCTATCCCTACTGTAGAGGTCTGTATGCAGGGTGCTAGTGGACAACAGGTAGACAGATGTATCAGAAATCTGGAAAGCTACAGATCGCTACATTACTGTGCACTGTCCACAACCCATACGAGTCTGTCGTCTACTGAGGCCTCTTGCCTTAGCTATTATATCGTCAGAAGATATAATGGAGACGAGAAAGATTTAAAAGGGGATAATGACCTACCCCATAGTGAAGAGATTTTTAACGAAGGGCTTTAGATGTCCCTTCCAAGTAATAAGGCTGGGGTTAATGCTCTTTAAGGGTGTTTATGAGAGCTCCGAGGCCAGACTGCTGATAAGGCTTTCCCTGAACTTCGATCCGAGACACGCCGCAAGCTCGACGAGAAGCAAGAAGAGCTGGCGAGCCTTGGCTGACCACGCCGGACAGAACGACAGCAGCAGCTGTTTCTGGTCAGCGTTGCGTTTGAGTACTAGAGTATTGTAAGAGCCGCATTAGATGCCGACTACTAGATACATAAGTGATTGGCAGATAATGGTATGCGACTTATCATAAAGGCTGTTAATACTACGGAAGAGTTAATTGGAGAGCGGAGCCTGGATCTTGTGCGCATACTTATTCTTTTGAAGGCGAATCGCTGAACGCTTTACAGAAGATATCTTCCCACACTTATTCTCCGACGGCGAGGAAGACGCTTAAGAAGAACAAGCAAAGATTTGCAAGAAGTCGCGTACTTGGTCCGATCGAGCCCCTTAATACCACCTTATATCTCAAGGAGTAATATATAATAGCTACTTCTAAATAACTTAAACTATACTGTAAATAGCTAAGCCTTAATTTCCTAATTAATTATACCCCCCTTTAATTTAACCGTATATATACCATATAGTAAGAATAAATAAGCTATTAACTCTCCTAGTAGTTTAGTTATTTAAAGCACTATAGCTATAGCAGTTAGTAAGGGGTAATAGGCTGTAATAATTACTGCTATAACTATCAGTACATTAATAATAATAAGAAGCAGGAGGTTATACATTTTAGATCCTGTTTTCTATTGCTAGAGGCAAGGTGAGAAATATAAAGCCTATTTAAGTTCTGGCACGTGACTAACCTGGCTGCCTAATCTCACCCCTCTGAGGCTTTTTTACTGCTGCCATAGAGAAGAGCTCCATAAGCCCTTTTTTACATTTATCTTCACGACCATGCTTTGTCAACTCTGCTCGGGCCTCAATCTCGCTGCTATCATGCGGCTCAGACTTGAGCCAGATTTCTCTGCCGCACAGATTACGATGGACGATTTCTCTCCCGACCAGGTCATTAATTGGAGCAATTCCGAAGAAAGTAAGTATATTTTCCACTTCTTTATATATGGGCCCAATCGCGCAAATTATGAATATGAAGATTCTTTTGTCCCGTACCATGAAACGTTGGAAGATTTGTATCAGGCCTCTGAAGAATGCGATCTTTGCCGAGCGCTGCTGCAAAGTGCTGCAGGTATTATTAAGATTAGGAAGGGACTAAACGGTCACTCATTCTGGGAGGGGGCGTCTGGGCAAGGGTTATTCTTATGCGGCCTTGACAAAGGCCAAGGGATTCAGCTGATGGCATTGGATTCACCATCCAGTTATGCGCTGCTGGGAGGGGTTGGATTTTCTGTCGATAATGGTAAGTTGGTGCGAGGACCAAAAAACGACCACTTTCTATACTCAGTCATCTATTATGTTAACTACAGCTATAGGTAGCGACTTTGAATCCATTATATACGGGCGTACTATCCCGAAGTCGCCGCGATCGAAAGATAGCCTTAGATCCATCGAGAAATGGTTATCAGCCTGTGAAACTCATCATGAACATCATATTACTTGCGCAATCAAGCCCTCTCGTCTGTTAAAACATGACCATAACAGAGGAAAAGTATCGTTATGCACTTCCTTTCCGTCAGACATAAAGTACGCAGCCCTTAGTCACTGCTGGGGCTCTGTCCAGCCCCTTACACTTAATACAAGCACCAAACACCAACTAAAAGAGGGACTACCTCTTGAAACATTTCCAAAAACATTTCAAGATGCCTTTTGGGTAATTCAACAACTGAACATTCCTTATATTTGGATCGACAGTCTCTGTATTGTTCAAGATGATAATGACGACTGGGTGCACCAGTCAGCCCGGATGTGCGATGTATACGGAAACGCATATCTTACGATCGCTGCTACCAGGGCAAAAGACTGTTCCGAGGGGTTCTTAGGGCAAAGAGAGGGCCCTGAGTATACATATATTCCCTTCAATGTGGACGAGCTATATGGCAACGTTGCTATATTTCCAATGCCTCTTAGTCGCGTGAATCCTTGGAGCGGTATCATCGATCTGGAAGAAGAGCCGTTATCAAAACGTGCTTGGGCCCTTCAGAAACGATACTTAGCCCCCCGAACGTTGCACTTCGCGTCCACGCAGTTGTACTTTGAGTGCGGGTCACATTTCTATGCGCAGGATCGGCATCTCCAACACAAAGATAGCAGACGGGACTTCAAGATACACAGAAAGGAGACAGGGAAAGATAACACCAACCCTACAGATGCTTGGGAGGATATAGTCCAAAGGTACACAGAGCGATATCTAACTGTGGAAAGCGATAAGCTCCCAGCAATCGGGGGGTTAGCTGCCCGCGTGTTTCTTGAGCGGGATCTTAATGATAACCCTGGTGATGAGTATCTTGCTGGGTTATGGAAGAAAGGTCTTCTTTCGGACCTGATCTGGCAAACATTCGCTGAAGATGCAAAACGAAGCACTCCCACGAGTTACACGGCACCATCCTGGTCTTGGGCTTCTGTCAACGAGCCTATTGCCTTTCAAGGTGATCACGATACCCAAAGTCTTGCTGTTGTGAAAGGCGCAAGGGTCGATCTAGAAAATTCAGAAAGCCCGTTTGGTAAGGTCACTGGTGGTTGGGTTCACCTATGTGGCATCAAACTTCACCCATGCGATGTGGATAATAATGGCGACTTGTACTTCCGTGAGGGAGACGCGCGTTTTCGTTTATCTACCCACATGGACTCCTCGAGATTCAATTTGCCTGAAGTACGTGTGACCGACAAAAAGTCTGAATTGGTTGCAGTACCGTTAATGTTGCTTTCTGAGCTGCTAGAGCCAGCATATGAAGATGATGATCCGGTCCCTGGAGCTCATTTTCTAATTCTCGTATTATCGACATCTGGGCAAGGTCCGATTGACGGCCTCCCGTGCTTTCGGAGAGTAGGAGTTGGGTATTCTTTTAGAGAGGATTTAGACGGGAATGATGTTAAGGCAAGAAGACGACTTCGAGACAGATGTATGGAAGCAATGGAACAGGGAAACTTAGAGGATATTATCATAGTGTGAAAATACTGTAAATGGATCCGGTTTAGTTAGGTCTTTATTTAATGCTGCATTGGCCGGTAACCGTCTAAGAAACTGGGTCGTCTCGCTTAAAATTTAGACTTGAACCGAGTGGACTTGGCTCAGGCTCGGAAACAATACGATGTGCCTTATCAAGCCCTAAAAATGATGTCGACTATCTTGCTGCGTAGTGCGTTGCACTCTTCTGACACTCCTATGTACTTACGTTAGTTGTATAGAAGCTTGTTTGATAAGAGCCTAAAGGTAAGAGCATAAAAGTGGCGAAGGCTGGGCCGTTGAAGGGCTCGATCTCTTGGACTCATAGACCATATTTGACCTGGCACCCTACGATAAGTCGTTTAACAATTGGTTCAGCATTCGGGATTCAAGACTAAGGACATCCTCTTTAGGGTTTCTGCTTTCGACGCTGCATGTTTAATATTCGGACGAGCTAGATCTATTGAACACCCGGATGAGTCAGATTCGCTTCCTGTCTCGTCTTCTGAGTCAGAGCTGTCGTGAAAAGCACGGGGGCGTTCTGAACGGCAGCAAGCCGCTTGGGTTTATAAATTGAATTGCAAAGCAGTTTTAGATTTTGAAACATTATTGCGAAAAGGGTACCTTTTGCAATCTATCCTTAATTATTAAGTGTCGTAGTTATAGAGATATATATTTATTCTCTATTTTGAGTTTAAAGGAAGAGAGGGTTAGATTCACAACGCGCTAATGTAGATATAAGAGTTCAATATTAACTATTGTCTCTTTTACAAACAAACTAGGCGGACATAAGTGACACAAACTGGAGAGTCAACAGAGCCAGTAGTGATTTCTCAACTATGATGTTTTACCACCTGCAACCCTCTTCAAGTTGATCTCCGCCAGGACAGCAGATAGATCCACCCAACTTAGCGCATTGGGCACCATCGCCAGCGCCGCTTTGACGAGTGCACTATTTGCATTAGTAACAAGTTCTCTCTGGGATAGAGCATAGCTTAGAGTACATACCGAGCCCTTGGTGCATCCATAGTTCTTGCCGTTGACCTTGCAAGAGGTTCCGTTGCATTTGCCCCAATCGGCAATGTGTCTGCCTTGCAAACCTTTCGCTTCGTTAGGTGAGATGGCGCTGGCGAGAGCCGACGTGGCAGTCAAGAGCGCAAGAATAGTTGAGGTGAACTTCATGTTGAAAGCTTGGTAGAAGGATGATGGTTTTCGATGGTCTCTGGTGTTTGGAAATGAGAAAGAATAAGGGCAGGAGGGAGTTTAAATATACCACGACGACAATGCCATCGGGTATTCCATCTAGGATCTAACGCAGGATAGGCCGGAGGTTCGTATAATATGCCTAAACCAGCCAAATGTAAGCCGCAGGATGGCTTAGATACTCATATAATATGCCTAAACCTGCCAAATGTAAGCTGTAAGATAGCTTAGATACTCGTATAATATGCCTGAAACTGCCAAATGTAAGCTGTAAGATAGTTCAGAGACTCGTATATAATGCTTAAAACTGCTAAATGTAAGCCGCAAGATCCACTGAGAGATTTTTACAATTGGCTGGAGTGTAAGCTGATTGAAGTATGAATAGAACTCTGTATAGGTGATAGTGTTATATTGTTAGTTGCATATGAAGAGAAATGAAAAGTAATAGAAAAAGAGAACGTTATCTAAGCTTTCATATCGATTTTTAGTTATTTCCGAGAAGTACAGCAATAGCAATATATTTCATAAGTTTCAAGTTATACTGATAATTATCCCTGGTTCTTCTAACTGCTGATTGTTAGTTGTAAATTATTGCTTATGCAGTGCAGATCACTAAACTCAAGACCTGTCAAAAGGGTACCAGCTGAGTATGAAGAGGGTCTACTATTTGCTGCAGGACCTCTATAATTACAAATTAGTTTCTAATGCTTACATCTGCAAATAAGACAGATGCTCTTTCCTAAAGAAGTATTATTTGCAATTGAGGCCTATAGCTACAGCCTTATATTACTGTACAGAAGCTAGTTCTTCCTTAAAGACAGCTGTTATTACATGCTAGATAATGTTCCTCTTTATAACTTAATATAGCTGTGATAGGTTTAGTTGGACCGGAACCTTTGAGAAATAGATATATACATTTATATTATCTAACAATTAAATAGTTATAGTACGTTTGCTTAGACAAGTCACCCTGCCTAGACAAACTCAGACCAGGCCGCAAGGATGAATTAAGACTGCAGAAACTGCCCGTTTAGCTACGTTTGGCTTAGCGATGCAACCTAAGAGCGGGGAGGTGTGACCACCAGAAAGACAAGCAAGTTTGCGACCAAGAGGCGCCACTGCCAATCACACATCCATAGCCTGGGCACAAAGGCTAACAAGAGCTAGGTCGCCGCGGGGTAGATATTGTTCTGGGGTCAGTTCACAAACCGGTCCTGTGTATGGACTAGGATGGACGAAGCTGCCATACTGCAGTCGTACAGCTGAGAATGTCAATCGGGCAATAGGAGTGGTTATTTTCCTGATGCAACAGTACGTACTGGCCAAGTTTATTAGATAATTTGTGTATTGGCTGTACGTGGTGATAAGGCTCATCACACCGCCTCGTACTGTCGTCTTGTGAAGTACCTGAGAATCTAGCTATGAAAAGAATACGTAATTCATTCTTTATCCACACTAAGGCTAGTTCGCGACAGCTTCATTTACCATCACAGCCTCCCATATCCCCTTCACATGACTATCATCAGTAAAGTCATGAGGCCATGCAATTCTCAACAATGCCGCCTTTGCATCCTTCCACGTCTTCAAGCCTAAAATCTGACTCTGATCACGTACAACGCCTTCAAAATACGGTCTAATACCAGGTTCTTCCGCCAAGTCCCCTTGTTTCTCGTGCATTTGCAGACTCAACACCGCAACAAACGATTGCCAAAATAACAAGTCGGCAAGCTGCGGTGCATCTGGCTTCTGTAAAGTATAGCTGAGGTCGCGCTGGAATATCCTTATAGTGTACAGATAATTATCCCTTGTGAAAGGTCGCCAGAGTACTACTACCTGCTCCAGGTACAGCTCTGTTGCGACTGCTAACCCAATCCATGAAGCCTTTTGCTCACTCTCGTTACAGGTGTTGGTTTTGCATGTATTATTTTTCGACACCGAGTTTTGGTGCGCTTCAATAAGACCGTCGTACAGCATAGCCGTTGTCTCCGATTGCCAGAAGTCGTCCTGTATTTGGTGAGGACTTCTGGGCGATGGTTTTGAATGCCCATCATAGAAGTTTCGTGTGAGGATACGGAGACCTTGGAGTACAGGGGTGAGCGGAATACCCTCTAGCTTAACCCCCTTGGAGTTGGAAGTTACGGGAAACATGCGAATAGCTTTGAGTGTGATGGTATGAAAGTGATGGCCGCTGTCTGTGGTATGCCAATTGTTTATGCTGCGAATGGCGTCCGAAGATGATGAACCAGTCTTAGCTTCAGTGTGGCCTGCAGCTCGGCGGGTGCCGTCGAGGGTCGTCGTTATGCCATGCATGAAGGTAGAAGTTCTTATAGTTTCGGGGTCAGTCAATGGATGATAGAGACGGGTGATAATGCCTACAATAGAAAGTATTGGTCTGACAGTCCTTGATCCATAGTCTTGCCACCAGTGGTCACTTGCTCTTCTGTATGGCATAAAAGAGCATAAATAGCATTTAAATGTTTCTCCGCCATTTAAAAATCACCACGGCAAGCCTGCAATAGCTTAGTACTTCTCCAATGAAGATAGCCGGTGGCTCCATACCTCTGTATATGTTAATATTGCTATCTGCTTGGTGATGGCAGCAGAAAGCGTTAAATCTCCCTTTGCAAACCACTCCTTTACTAAGCGCACTGTCTGGAGTTTGTGAAAATAAAAAGTCTGTTCAAAGCTTTTTAGACTGCCAACCTTGAATGCGAAATGGGTGGCCGCGATTAAAACTGCACTTCGAAGTGCTTCAGGGTCTGACGTGATATATGCCATACTACTTGATGTTAGCCTTTTCTATTGATAGTAAGCTGAATAAACGAACCACTCTTGGCTGTGGTCTGCAGGCGATGCGCCAACACTTTCATCTTTTCAGTAGACTAACAAGAACACGTTAACAATTACCTGTTACTCCAAGATGAAGTGCCTCACAGTAATAAAAGAGTTCATGCGATTTGAGCGGCATGTTAATCGACAAACAGTCCAGATTCTTCTTAAAAGCAGATAGGATAAGCTGGCAAACCAAACTCGGCGTATTAGGCAACTCAGGTTGCTTCAAAGAGGTCGAAGCGTCCCATGGTGTAGGTTCCCACGGCTGAGCAACTCCAGCTCTCTCCAGAATTCTTCTTTCCCTCAGAGGGATCTTAACGGGGGGGTATTCACAAGTTCTTTTGCTCTTGATACAATTTTGGCTATAAATGTACAGTAGTCAGCATTTAAAACAAAGAACAAATTATCAGCTCACCATATGGGACGCTGTTCGTCACATCTTACTCGTCGAGCTTTACACTCAGCGCACCCCATGCGGCTTCGCGTATGTGCTCGGCGCTGTCGGACTTTAGCAGGCTTTCCATCCTTCGGCGTCATGGTTTCAGCAGCGTTTTCGGCCATAGGTGGTATTGTTTTGCGAGGAGAGGAAAACGGGCGAGATATCATGGGGTTTTTTTAACCGTCAGCACTAACCAGGATCGTTAATAGGTGGGGATACATAGTGTTTTGAGGCTCCGGACTGCGCATTAGAAAAATACTTGTCAGATTTATGCCAATACGGAACTATCGAGTTAGTCTGGTGGGAAAAAACCTCGTCTAATTGACCTAAACTGGTCTGATAAGTATTGCATTAACACCCCTGTATGGGCGATGATTCCACATTTGCTATAGCATTAGAAGTATATATACTTAAAGAAACCATGGCAAGTTCATTACGTCAGGGCTAACACAGATGAGAAAACAAAGACGTGAAGCAGAGACAGGCAGGTAGGGCTTAGCGTGGAAAAGCAGAAAGAAGAAGGGCAAAGGGTTCTAGGAACCTTAATAGGGCTCCGATTGGAAATATAGCATCCAAAGTTTTCCTTACAACTGCTGAAGCAGCTGTAGCGAGAGGTAATTTTTTTCATAAATCAGCAGAGGTGTTTGTGAGCGATAAAGCCTCAAAATATTAGGAGACAGGATAGGCGACCAGCTTCAACCTTGCTAGAGTTATGGCTTTCGGGCTGCTTACCTATAAAGTTAAACTTACCACCAATGGACGGAGATTAGAAACGCGAAATCAAATGTCGCTCTTGCAACAATACATTTGATCAGGGCAGCTGATTCGTGAATCACCTGTGCAGCCACTCAACGAAGGATCTGCAAGTACAGCGCCGTGACATTCGCGCTGCGGTTGAAGCGGCGTTTGATATGAACCCCAGTTGGCGGTATCCCATTCCAAACTTGCCGGTTCCTAGCCCAAGTGCTGGTACTCCTAGTCCTGTAGGGTGGAACAGGACCTCCTCACATTATGGGAGGAGAATTAAGCATCATAAATTAAAAGAACGTGAAAGCGATTCATTCAAGTAGAGCAATAATAAAAAGAAAATATAATCGACTGCATTACAAGAGCACCTTTACTCCCTAAACTCCTCCAGTTCAGTCTTACCATGATACAAAGTCCAAGCCCAAAGAGAGTCGACAACCAGAATGACCCCGAAACTAAACACGAGACTACCACCAAATACATAACTGTAGTACCGCCACGCATTGTTCTCATTCAAGTCACTCACCTGGCATGCAATGGCCCAGGGCAATACATATAACAGATTACTTACAAGACTCTGATATAAATACCATCTCGGTCGGGTCGCAAGAAGAATAGTGGCAAGTTGAGTTGACATTGCATAAAAGATGTAACACCAGTCGAGACTTCGCCACATATACGACGTGACTTCTGCGACTTCATCTGAACCGCTAATATATGATGCAAAGGGCTTTACTCCGAAGAGAGTGAGAAAGATGGCTATTGGAACTTTAAATATAAGGGCGAGAACCAGCGACCTTAGTGCTGGACGTATAATGCCATGCAAGTCCTTGACGGACGCTTGGGGCCTTCGTATGCTAATATCAACACGTCTTCTCCAGTCTCCCCAATTATGGCCGATGAACTGTAGCGCAGTGGCTTCCAAAGCTTGAACAGGAACCATAATTAAACCCCAGCAAATAGTATTAAAAACTCCCCAAGCTGTGGCATAGACTACCCCCAACGCAACAATAGTGCTTACAAGCCAGAGATACAACGCGTTTCTCACAGCTGATTCAACAAAGAAGATCAGCCCAGGCCGGAGAAGAACTTTAAGCGTGTCAAAGCGTGGACGTAGCCTCTCTTAAACGTCATGTGGGGTATGCCTCTTAAAAGACCAGGTATTAGACCAAAGAAAGTAAGCAAGCCCGGCAAAGGCGGCAACGAGATTGCAGACCAGCTGAACAGTACCTTACATGTGGACTGTAGGCGTGTGGGAGCCGACATAGAACCGTAAAATAATCAGGAAGTCCAGGATGATATTGACAGCAAACTTAACGGTGCTAATCGCCAGTGGAATATCCGGCTTATCCAAAGCCCTGGTCGCTATCGCCACCGCTGTCTCTAGTGTGCCACTAAAGACTGTAAAGGAGGCTATCCGTACATAAGTCAAGCTCGCATCGCGCACTTCCTCGGGAACGAAGCTATTCGCAAATGACAAAGCAGCACCAAGAAACACAATACTCAGTACCAATCCAATCGCAGACTGGAATGCGATAAGAGTGTTTGTCAGCTGAAGCCGTTTCGCAAGAGACCTTGAAGCCTTATCGCCAATGATGACCCAAGCTGCTCTTGGCAATCCTTCATTAACAGCCTCGGACGCAGTGTTCATGTATGTATACGCATCGGTGAGCACGACCATTGATGAGTCAATATTCGCAACCCATAATTTGGAGAGGGTACCATATAATGCAGGAAGGATAAATGATGCGAGGTTGAAGAGCAGTGACCCGGTGTAGTGCGTGCGATGTAGGGCAGAGGAGGAGCATGCTGAGGGAAGACGGCGAATGCGACGTGTGATGCTGTTGAAAATCTTCATTCTTTTGCACGGCACGAGACCATCGTGGAACGGTGAGAAATTGTATTTATTGACTGGGGAGTATAGAGGCAAGATCGAGAGGGGAAGCCTGTTGTGCAACCCAATGAGGGCAAGAAATACAGCGCAATTCTTATCTCAACCCCTCTTTCAGCTGGTCGGCCTCCCGCATGAAGTGCGAAACCTACTGTACGCACTCGTGCTGGTAATCCGTTCATTTACAACAACCTGATCTGTGCACATTACTGGATGCGTCACATCTTCTTGTATTTCGTTAAATTACCATATATCTAACCCATGCACGCGTTACACCTCTCGACTTCCCCTATGTTTCTGCGGCTCTTCCTGTGCTGCTCCTGTCATCAGCCTCTTACCCTACCTTACCTACTGTACGAAGGATCGTCCAAATTCCCCCGCATTATATACATTTCGTCTGTGCCGACCCGGGCGACGTTAGAAATCCTTGGCGGTTTTCCACAAGACCACTAACTAGCTTCTACACTTTCTGTCCGTTCACATTGATACAGTAACCAGGTTCGACAAAAACAACATTTTGTTTATCCCCTCGTTGGGCCACTGGGGAAGGGCCAATTAAGCAAGCTTAGTTGGGCATAAAAGTCTGAGAGGGCGTCTATACCCGTACAGCCGGATGTGCATATAGCCCATATGACTTTTGTACATCCGGATATATATATAAGGATACAGCTACCTTTAAGGTTATATATATATCCCCTTTACAGTCGAATAATATGCCTTTATTTAAAGCTATTTAAAGCTTCTTTAATATATATAAGGAGGACCGCATCAGCTTCTCTCCTGCTGGAGTTTGGCGTTGGGGCGGAGGGAGAGGAGGAAGCAAGCACTACAAGATCCTCCATGTACAATGCGACGTCGGAGGTCCTGATGTATCCATCGTCTGCAACTGGTAACGCGTCAATTATATCTTTCGTATCCTTGCAGTAGAGAATATGGCGAGGTTTGCTGTCGGTAATAATGGCTGCCAGCCTCTCATGGTGATTGCGTGGGTCAAGAGGAACCCATACCAAGCCAGCATGGAGTACTGCTAGGAGCGCACAGATAGAGTCAATGTTGGGAGGGAGAAGAACAGCACACCTAGAACCACCATCAATCTTGCTGGCGTGAAGCCCCCGGCGGAATTGAGCCACTCTGTTCATCATTTCAGAGTACGAAACCTGATTACCGTCATCTTGCTTGATAGCCACCAAGTGAGGAAACTTAGCTGCGACACTCTCGACCTGATGGACAAGGGTTCCATCCCATTCAATATCAACTAAAGGTAATTTCAGTATGCTAAATTAGGGGATATGGGGATGGCTGGCTTTATCTTACCGGTCGGACCATGGGCCAGGGTTATCGATCTGCTTATCTCTTGCCCGTCAACAAGAGAGCAGGTTGTGACTGAGGTGGAAGAATCGTGAGCAAAAGTCTTCAACATGTGTATATACCACTTCATGAGCATCCTATTGTCGGTGGCATTGTACATATACCGCTGTGTGGTAAGGGAAAGGACGCAAGCTCCACGAGGTGTATCAGAAACCTCGACAGCCAAGTCGTACGAGTTTTTGGCAGCTTTCGCGCCCTTGCACTCGATGTTCCCTTCACCAAAAGGACTAACAGAAGGTACGCCAAGCCGATAATTGACAATGACCTGGAAGAGGGGATGATGAGTGTTGTGACGAGAAACTTTGAGTCGATCAAGCATCATCTGGAAGGGAACTGCATCAGATAGCGCAGTAAGAACCGTGGTCCTGGTACGTTTGGCGAGGCTGTTAAAAGTCTCGTGAGGTTGAAGATTGACCCGAAGAGGTACCAAGTTGACATAGCACCCCAAGGCCTGTCCATCATCCCCATCTCGGCTGCGATTTGAATCGACGAAGCCTATATCCATGTCTTCGGTAATGTTGAGACATCGAGCAAGAAGAACGTGGATACTGGCGACATAGAAATGGAAGGGAGTAATACGAAGCTCCTAGCACTGCGCCCTGATCACCGAGCACAAGTCGGCATCGAGTTTAGAATCAAAGGTTTCTACGTCATAGTCGTATAAAGGAATGCGATTCTGAGTTTTGGCAAATGGGAGCAAAGGGAGTGCAGTAAAGGTTTTCCCTGGACTCTTTGCCAGTATGAGAGCTTTTCTGCCAGCTTGCGCACCGTGGTCTCTGCAGATGATTGCACTTGGGCGAAAATGAAGATTCGCATGAGATATTAGGTCGTACGTAAAATATAAACAAGGGTCAGGAGATAAACGTCTCAGTGGCTGAACTTATACCAATGCCCAGAGAGACATCTCGAGCATATAATATAAGGATCCCTAACCGTACACTTTACTTATGCAGGCTGTCATATCACGGTTGCTTTACAGACCAAAACCATGGCCTTGTCCGTTCTGTAGTCGGGTTCACTATCTCACCATCATACACACTGAGAGTTTTGTTAATAACGTAGCTTCATAACAATAATACTCCCACCATAAAGAAAGCATGTCACTCAACTATTTTAAGACTCAGTTACAAAATGCAGCATCCACTACAACTGCCTGCATACCATAGCAATCCAACCATAGAGGCCGAGATTTCCCGTACTGATCGAAACATCGTCTTCTATTCTACTTCAGCAAGTCGTAACGGTTACAGAGCTACCCGCGCAGACGCTGGCTATAGCCACAACCTCGAATTCCTATTGCTCTCCCCAGCGAAGACAGAGCACCTAGATTGGTACATGTCATGAGCATATGGCAGAATCCCCTAAACGAAGCTGGAAGGGAAAGCGACTTTAGCGTTGCTACATCTCCATCATTGACATCTCCCAGTAGGGACATTATCTTGTCATAGTGGTCAGCCGGAGCTCATCTCAACCAGAACAGCAGACAAACTAGTGCCACGGAGATCCTACCACAGTCTTAGCAGGATTGTTCAGGATGAAGAGTCTACGCGACCAGGATTACCTATTAGTTGCTCATCTATCAGGTCTATCGCAGCTGCATAGCAACCAATCATGGGAAGGTCCAAAAGCACCAAAAGTACATTGTGGGATGAGTTCACGAAGGGCAGTGCCAAAGCGGCGGACAGATAGAACCAGTTATATATTGTATTTGGAATGTTATACTTGAACATTCTTTAAATCTGAAGTAGATAATTGACTGCATATATTCCCCAACATTATCCGACGTAAACTAATCATGAAATCTCTCATGTAGAATAACTCCAGTAAAGATTGTACGATCCCAGTCTTCAGACAAGGTATATCCCAGATATTCAATGCCCCTCTTAATATGGGAAAGAGGTGCGCAGCCATTTGAGGTAGATGTGGTAGTTGTGGTATGAGGCTTGGGCAGTGTAGTTGTGAACGCCGTGACTCTAGCCTCTGAGTAAGCCTCGTAATATTCCGAAGGAGAGTCGCAGTATGTAGCGTAAGAGGGGACTTCAGTTGGGAAAATGGTTGTATCGGTGGGGTTATCGGCGCGCCGCGTGATCTTAGGCTGAGGAGTGGCCCAAGCCGTAGGAATCTGGTAGTACACCCGGCGCTTGAAAACAGTTGCAGTTCTATAATCGTTAGCGCTGGTTTCAGGATGGACTATAGGGGGCTATTACGAGGCCAATGGGCTGACGGTCACAGTGTTGTATGCTGCGCAGTCCTGAATACGGCTCTGCAGGTCAGGTTGGCCGCTTGGATTGTTGAGGCCTTCGACACAGACGTTAGCAGAAGACGTCACTCCCGCAGATTGAGAGGTTGCATCAGAAGAAGCGAACTCCTGAGTAGTCCTGGTAGCTTCGGTCGAAGAACTCTCAAGAAATTGAGAAGTTACTACGTTAGTAGTAGCGTCCTCACTGGAAGTAGTTTCCCTAGAGGTAGTCTCTTCGGTAGTCACCTCGGTAAATGAAGTAGTTGACTCCTCAGATGTAGTCTTTTCGGAAGTGCTCTCCGCACTAGAAGCCTCTTGGTCAACAATCTGTCCGTTTCGGCATTGGCTCTCTATGTCCTGATGTTAGTTGTGTTCTCAAGATCCAACGGTTCCCTCATACGTTTATACGCTGTAAGCGTCACTGGCTGGCAGCCTGTAGGCTTTGAAGTAAACTTGATGTAGACCCTTCCGTCGCCTGGAGTTTGACAGAAACCTGCCTCTCCAAACGCCGCATTCGTCCACAAAAGATAGCCTCCTATAACTGAGAAGGCTCTCGTGATTGCATCCGCTGGTGGCATAACCTAAGCGGCAAACTCTTAGTAACCTTCACCTTCGTAGTAAATAGGCACTCCATCTTGCAGAAGCTGCTCGTCATGAAGGCGAAACGTCGTGGCGAGGTCGCAAGAGGTGGGGTTGTTGTTGCCAATGAATGCGGTCTCCCGCTTCGCAAGGCGACGCTGTGGGTTAATCTGGAGGATAATGGCCTCGCCAGTTGGCCCGCTAGAGGTGGTAGTAGAGGCTGCTTCTGTTGTCTGTGTAGATTGTTCAAAAGAAGTCATCGTCCCTCCTTCTGACTGGATAGTAGTTTGGCCAGGAGTGGTTGTCCCAACAGGATTCGTTGGTTCAATTGTGGACTCGATCGAGAATATGTCTGACGGAAGACTCCTGGGCTTGCAGGGCCCAGCAGCAACATAAGCTGCAAGAATAGCAGCGAACAAAGACTTAACAACCATATTAATTCGAATTTTAAAAACGAGCGATTCAAGCGAGAACAGATAATAATACTTAGGGTCAATTATAGTAATCAACGAGATACATAAAAATATTTTATTTTGTCCTTAATATTACTATGGTGCTTTAGCGCCAAGAGAAACGAGATTGTGGCTGGCTCTAGTCAGGGGCAGTAAAGAAACTATTGAATGTTCAAACACCCTAATAAATAATTATCGAAAATCTAACTAATCATAGTTAGCTCAGCTGGATTCAACTAATCTTTTTCTATCGAGATATCAGCACGCTTAGATTAGTGTTGTCAGTAGCTATTTTTACCAAATAGAGCATGTAAAAGAGTATTTGAAAGAGCCTCGCTTTTCAATCTATACAAGCGAGGCTACGAGCCGCTTTGATCCATCGAACTTGGGGCCACATAACTAAAGCTCAGCCAGTCAGGATACTGCATACCTCAACAATTAGAGTTTAGTATGGCTGGAAAAAATTTGCACTTTCGTACTATCCGGAAAATACGGCAAATTAGCCTGTAAAAATCACTTTCCTTTATTCACATCATATTGAAGCTACAGGTATAGTCATTGCCTCATCTCTTTTACGTTTTAGACATTCTCAGTTAATAAGTAATATTAGAAGCTAAAGTATTCTATAGATAATTGTAATTAACTGAAGGTAATTAAGCTACTTAATATAGCAGATTCTAGGGAATAATTACAAGACATAACAAATTCAGCCAGGTTGTATGGTAACTTACCATCTTCCCCTAAACTCCCAGGCGTTCAAAGTGACTTAGTTAATAAAACCCCATTTCTGAACCCAGTAACCGTAACCGCTCGGTAACTTGCGAGCTTTCTTACACCGAGGGTTCAGGGCCAACTTGAAAGCCGAGAGAGGATTGGCCGTGTACTGAACTCACTTTATACTCCCAGACAGCAATCCAAGAGGAATTAAGTCCTTCGATAAAGGCTATATTTCAAAGAATCTGACAACCCTGACGAGACCAAGTTTAAGACTCTTAGTCGTAAAAGGAGGATTTAAGGGTGGCAACGTCATCGTTATCTTAATAGCCGTCTGTTGTTTCCATAGATAATGGCTGTACTCCACAATAGCAGACAACAACCCTTCGTTTCACGCCCTTCCGACATGGTAGACGCGAAAGATACTAATCACTGAATCATACTTTCCGATTAAGCGACACACTGATGCATATAGTAACTGGAATATTCTCATGTCATTAGTAGCCAGGGCGTCTTGGACGCGGCATCCTCTTCGACATGCGTCTGTGTTAGTTCTGGGAGGCAGTAGAGATGTAGGCAGAGATAGGAAGAGGCGATGACAGCTGGAAGAAAAGGGCTACTATGAAGTAGGCTTTCAAGCAGAAGAGGTTGAAGCCTGTTGCCAAAATGCAGTTCTGACAGACTTGGTCATAGTGTTGAAGGTGATACCTCTCTGGAAACTGACGGGTCTCACAGAAAGGACATAAGCCTGGATCGGGTAACTGCGTCGAGAACATACATCGGGGGTGCGTGTTGTCGGTGTGGCTTTGAGCCAGTGTTGTGCTGGTGTCGTGATGGTTGATGGTAATATCATGTTGTACTGTTGAAGACTGGTCATAATGTTTATGTGACAAGGCGGGTTTTGGTTGAATTCGTACTCAACAACACTTCATGGCGACTCATCTGGGTGATCCTCTCTGCCAACGGGAAAATGAGAAAAGCATAGTGGTGACTGTATCTTGGTGGATGTTGGTGGCTTACTCCGTTCGCCTTGCTACCATCGCGCGCCCGTACGCGACAAGGAGCTGTCATTTCCTGTCATGTGTTTTGTCGATGAGTGTGAAACATAGGTGGTCTTCCTGATAAGACAAGATGTAGGCGGCAAACCGGTGGAACTCAACCAATACACTGACACCCAGCAATACCATCATCGACGATAACTATTCTGTAGACTCGTAAGTAGTTCATTGTAAACACCAATCGGCGAGCCACAGTGTCAAAGGCTCCAAGGATCCAGGCACTCGGCGAGCTACATTGACAGAGGCATGTGGTGGGACGAGTGTCATGTAGACGCAGCGTAGTGAAATATTGGCTGCCTAGTGCGAGGAAAAATAAGGAACCATGAGGCATACAAGAGGGTGATTGGCAACTAAACCAAGCCTGCCATATCGGAGGGGTTAAGACCATACCACAGAGGTCTTGGGCGTTGGGAAGACTAGATGCAATGGCCAGCTGGGCAACAGCGTAAAGATTGACAGTAGTAGGTGTATCGAGCTCAACACTGTATGTACGACATTGACGCTTCAGAAGCTCAAGCATCCGTCGTTATGACGGCAAATAGTGAAGACAGTGCTGCACGGAACTCATGAGAAATCTGGTTTTTTGACGCTTGGACTGGTTCGGTGTGCAAAACTCTACAGACTCAGCACCTGCCGACGCTCAGTCTACCTAAGCCTAGCGCATTGTCAATGCGAGGGGTGCCTGGCCACATCAGGCGCAACGGCAACAGGTAGCAAGGAGACAAGAGAATATCCAGGTTAATATACTAAGCACTTGGTTCGTCCAGGCGTGGGATGGACTTCTTGATCATGTTTTCACAACCAATAAAGCGTAGAGCTGCCCCATAAGATAAGAACAGTCAAGACACTCGTCGACTTGGACGGCGATGAGAACCTCGGACATGAACAGGTAGATCAGCCACGACTTGGCGGTTAGAAGCTAGTTCACATGCGAGATTCCTCTGTTTGCATTGTTTGACAAGATGGACAGATGATGGTTTACAAGATGAAGCCATGGCATCGAAGACTCGGGATGTTAAGCTTATAAATGAAGACCGTATCAGCATCTATAGGCTCTGTTAAGGATATAGCTATCGACCAGAGGACTTTGAAGAACGGCTCTAAAACTTTAATTAAAGTCATTATGCTTAACTCTTCTGCTACGGGTACGCAACCAGGAAGGGTTTGGGAAATGCATAGCAATATGGTCGACGTAAGCATAAAAGGCAATAACAGTAACCTCTGCGTATATATTCTGTGAGTATAGAAGTCATATTACTTAACCTCCCTTACTTTATAGCATTCCTTGAGGGCTGGTTCTGACTCCCCCGCTACCGAGGGACGACTAGGATGGCTAAGAGTTCCTATTTTATGTTTCGCTTTCTACAATACTGGTTAAATAAGCGCACACTGAACCCGTTATACCTCACTCGACTAACATTACTACCTCTTAGCCCGTGAAGTTCATAGAACAGTTATGTTGACAGCCATCGCCATAAATCCCGGTTCTCATGCCACCGCTTCTTCCGATGGCACCTCCACCTGCCGCACAGCGGGATTAGGGGTGAGAGAGGAATCGTGGCCGAGATGGCGACCAGGACAGGCGATGGGACCGGAATCGTATGTACGACCGTGGCCGTGACGAATATCACAGAGGAAGAGTTGACCGTAATGGGCAAAGATGGACGTGAAAGAAGAGACGACTTCCCATCTAAGCCTGCCGGGAGGGCAATTTTTGAAATAGGTTTGATACCTTCTGGTAACATGGCAGGTGTGCCAAGGGTGACAAAGGTATATTTCAACGTTAGTGGAAACTAGATTTACATAAGACTTGTCTATTGTACTAAACCTGCCCCTTGAGATATAGACATTCGTTTTCATGAGCGAGAGTTACAGGCTACACGACGTCGAGTCCTTATGCATGATATAAAGACGAAACTGACAAAGAAGCGCTCGAAAACGCGATCAATACCAGTCACGCGAATCTTATGCCTTGGGTGCGTTGTCGACACCAGGAGTCGGCCGAAGAGAACAGCGCTTGACTATCGAATTTATTCGACTGGATACATTACCGAGACCAGATTGGGTTAAAGGTCACGACCTTCGCACCACAGCTGGAGTGATGACAACCGCCTACCGATAAATATCTACTAACGTGTCGTTGTCTGTCTACCGCAGATACACCGTAATCCGGTGACAGTTAGTACTGAAAACAGCCGGTAGAACCTGGACACAGAAGGAGGACAGTTGATCATCTTCCAGGCCATGCATCACCCATCAATACGTCCGACAACTATTGATAATGATACTCTAAGATAAGTCTCCAGGAAGGAGGCATAAGATTGTGGTTTGTTTGGTGATGAAGGAAAGAGAAGATCCCGAGAGGAAGGAAGTAAGCGGGGCATTTTATCCCTTATTATAAGGCTTATTCTCAGTAATAACTCACTTATATCAAGCCTTAGTTGCCCTGTAGCGTAAACCTTGACTAGGTTATTCTATATGCATTGGAGTAAGATGCCTTTGTAGGTAATCTTTTATAATGAAGTTTAGACTTCCCAATGGAGAATAGTACCCTTCGATATAGGTAGAAGAAGGTGGAACTTACATCTGGTTCACTCAATGGCTCATGCCAACAGTAAAACCTTACGCATTAGACGATTGTGTCTCTACGTGATGGTACTTTCGTCAGGCTCGGAAGAGGGGTGAATGTAAGGTTCTTGCTGACGACAGCCCCTAGGTATCTGGTATTTACCACACTCAAGCCACTGACCAGCCTCTTGATTCATACGAACAGGTCTCGAACACAGAGGCCCTGCGGCCATATTCCTCTTTGGATCTATCAGCATCACTGGCGTCTGTGGTCCCAATGCCTCGAATACTTGAAACCCTCGGAGCTTTGTTTCTCAAAATAAACGCCATGATAGAAGTCATTAGAGTGATTATTCATATACGACGGAGAGACCTGCCTGTGCTCTACATGTGCGTCATCGGAATTCATGCAGTCACTACTCTGTATCCTTTCCCGAACAGACATTAGTCAGGTTTCCGATCTTTCATCCGAATGACTAGCATGACTTAGAGGCTTCTGCGGTTTTAGCTGCCTAACTGTATTGTTCAAACTTCCCATTCCTGATGTTGCTATTAATTGTTAACGTGACTACCGCCAGTGGTTTTGTCGTGGCGTTTCTTAAGTCTTGAAAAATTGGGTGTGTCTGTTGTGCCGTTTACTAAATAAAGGGACAACCTAATACCCTTCCTTTCGTACAACAGGTGGCCGCAGCTGCATCCTTGTTATTGTGGAGAGATTTGCATTTGTCATGTCTTTTTGGTCACACTTGACAGGTCTCGGATCATCGTGGTATGTGCATGTTTACTTATCCATAACCGGTACTTGGTTATCTACTAAACCCGGAAGATATTTCTTATACCACGGCCACAGCGTATCCAAAGCCCAAGCCCGTAACTTTTGCAAACCAGCAAGAACCTGGAATACACCAGCCACAGTCCCAGTATTTCCAAACGGGGTACCTTTATGAACATTCTATAACCATCAGTCAGTAGAAACATTACAAAGAGAATATTCACTTACCGTCCGTACTCCTGTCCTCGTCATGATGATAAGAGACCACGTCTCTCCGTTAACAACCACGCCAGGGATAAAATCCAGTTCTTTTACTGCCTCGACACTGGAGATGGAGATAAGAAACTCCCATTATGCCGCAGTCCATAGACCAAGTTGCTGCTCGCCCCTGGCAATATCGCCACCATAACGCTTAGTCTCGATGCTGAATGCTATAGGCAGTAGTTAACTCGTCGTCCAGTTGTTAGACGGCATTCTGCTGGCGTCAAAGCATGCTAGTGAATCATCACTCGAGGGAAAACGGATGATGTAGTCGACGCGGCTTGCTGGTTCGGAAAATCGGTAGTATCGAAGATTCATACTTATTGTAGGACTGAGAGTATGATTAGTGAGTTAAATAAATAATGGAGGCTCCTCTTACCATGGCATAAAATCGCATCAGTCTTGGCTCGACTTGTCGCACATGTCATGGATAAACATATCCAGTATCCGGGAATGCACGAGATTATTCCACGCTCCTTCGTCTTGGAGTTGAACTGTACATATATTCGAGTAGTGTACAATCCGTCGTGCAAGCCGAACCAAGTCCCCGCCGCAAGGCTTATCAAGCCCATCATCATCATCATAAAACATACTATCCTCCACATCCTCAATGTCCAATTCCGTAAGCGTTTGTTGGATACTCTTAGGTAGGAACGATCGCCATCTGTCGATCTGCTTGAACGCATTGGTGAGGTTTTTTGCACCTTGGGCTGATTCATTTGGTCGCACAAGCTGATGACCGTCCGGTCCAACCAGTGGCCACATCTTCATTGGTGATGCGATTCCTCTCGATCGCTTGCTGTCGCGTGAACATGAGCTGCCTGACTGTGATGAGGCACTGGAGCAGCCTCTCGATCTTGCTTGGAGGGTATTGGTATTGGCTCTCGGTGTGTCTTGATTGTCCGTTTCGAGTGGCTCGCCCTCGGCTAATCGTTTCTTTGTCGGTGTTGATAAGCCCCGCATTGCTGTCTGCGATCTCGGGGGAGATAAAAGTTGGCGGCGCTTCGGTTGCGAATAACTCGACGCGGATGATGATCGTCGTCGTTTTGTCGCGGTCTGGGGTTTGTCGAGCCCTTGGTTGTCGAGCGTTGGGTTGTCGAGATTGTGGAATTCGCTGGGGATGTCTTGGAGCCAGGTAGTGACTTGGCTAAGTGATGTGTCGAACCTCATGGATACTGTTCTGGGGATGAAAGTGGTGATGGCAGATTGAATGTTGGTGACATTGAATAAATGGTTGAAGATGACGCTATTGTTATTTTTTGATGGGTCTTGGTAGTCGGGGGTAACGCGCTGACTCATCGTGTTGCTGACCCCTCCCCTTAGGCTTAGACTAGTGAACTTCTCGTGATGGATCGCTGCTACCCTTGAGTATGATCAGACTTTTCAAGGAGAGCATTTGAAACAAGCAAGCAGATTGTATTCTAAATGCAATTCACATTAATAAATATGGCTATAAAGACAGGTTCCCATTTTCTGGAAACTTTAACAGATAATGGCAACTGAACTTACAGCCTAGAGTCCATATCATGAGTACACGAACCATTAATTTAGCCGCAAAACACTGGACAAAAAGGATCCAGCAATTGGAACAGGAACACAGGGCTTGATACAACTGCATAGCTTTATTCGTACGGCGTACCCAGTATTACGCGTTCTTCCACTGACGCAGCATTTCCAAGTTAGTTCCATTTCAGCTTAAATCCCATTGCCTCAAACACTTTCGTCTTTATAAATCGCCGACCGTGAGAAAATATTATTATCGATATAGGCGAATATTCGTGTATACTATGGAGAACATTCTGGGGCTGTCAAGACTTTAGCATAGGTAAGAACTAAATAGGTAGACGCACGAAAGGCTTGCTGGTTTCACCTACTAGAGACGGCAGTATAGGCTCATACTTTGAAGGACAGGGAGAAGGCGGCGGTTCAAACGCGACAAAGGAGTCATCGGACATGAGCAAGGGAGAGCGTCGTCAACGGTGCAGGGTAACAGAGGAAATAAGTAGGACCAAAGAGTCGTGGGAGAAAAGAGACTGTAATGAAGAATAACAGGATAAAGCTGGTTGACGGAGAGGGTGAGTTGAGATTGGATGGTGCGGGAAAGTACCCAACCGGGAGACAAGACAAGCTCACTGTATAGAAACGGGGCTCTGGTTCTGTGATGTGTGCAAGGCCAGGCCAAAGGTTCAGCATAAAGTTGAAGCGGGATAGGCAGCCACAGAGCCACAACCATACAGCCACAAGGCCCGAGGAAGGAACCGGTTATGGGTCGGTCAGCGTGATAACCGGAACTTGTGGAGAAAGACACGGCGCGCCGGTCAACCCGGCTGTCGACCGGAGATAAGATAGGAAACTTCAATTGGGTGCAACAGAGCCACAGACGCGCAAACATACAGCCACAAAGACAAAAGACCACCCGGTACATGGGGAAGCGTTATTACAGCCAAGATACATCGTGGCTTTTTTTTAAAAACTTTATTCAATCAATTCCATCAGACAATTACTTACAAGATGTCATTCCAACGTTAATATTGGTGTGATGTCTTGATTAATACGAATGTTTCAAGTGACGACAGGTTATTGAAGCCATAGTCATTGAGTCACCCAGTAGTGCAAGTCATGCTTCACTTAAATGGTTCCCTTTACCTATTGTCACACTCACGGGCCTTTACTTAACCATAGAGCCACGGAGCACTGAGCTGAATTTCTCGTATACGAAGGGAGCTATTCGGGCTGCTGTCAATAAATTGAGATTTCAGTCTGCCTTGGCTAACCAAACATCAGCGCAAATAGCACCGCTTTTATGTCCTGCTATAGAATACAAGCCTTCATTTCTGTCTATGACGCAGATGGGAAAATGCAGCTACGGAAAGGGTCGTACAAAAAGACTTAAGAGCATCAAACTTTGTGTTGGAGACTGCTCGATTGTCCAGCATTACCTCAACTGTGCTTCACCCAAGGCCCACAGCTTTACCAAACAGCAAATACATTACCAACCATAATCCATGTTAATTTGTACCGTCGATCCTAGGTGATAGTAAGGGACATATCTAGCCAAAAACGGTAAATATTACATTTTACAGTGGCCTAGTGGTGGTGCAGGCTTAAACACGGAGGAGTGAGTATAGCAGGGGCACAGAGAAGGAGTCTGCAAAGGAGGGTAGAAAGAGACCAGAGACCGTTTTGGGCGAGTGAAAAGACAAGAGGGCATTGTTAGACACTTTTATATCACCCAAGCTGTGCAGCTTAACCTCGTGGTGGTATCTGTCTATGTTAGTTGAACAACTGGTCTGGATTTGGCTCACCTTGACTGCGTCTCCTACATTGCCTGAAGTCAAAAGACCAGGTCCCCGGGCGGCACCACGTGGAGGTTGTAGGAGTCCGACTTCACCGCCCTTCCCCCATCAAGCCTATGGAGGCATCCCCTTCTCTGGGACTCAGCAACGTTGGAACTTGGAAAGACACTCAACAGAAGTTGGACCTTGGCTCAAAAAAACCCCAAGGAAAGATTGGCCACGACTCAGCAAACTCCTAAGAGAAGGCTGGACGATTTGGGGGTCTTTCGATGACTCAGCAAACTCTGAAGAGAAGGCTGGACGACTTCGCCTTTTACCGCTTTTCTCTCCCCCAGTGCCCACACTTGACCTTCAAAGTAGATCATCCCACTTGCCCTCTTGGTAGCTTTTCAGATAGTCTTGTGGTGGGTTAGGCTTCGTTTCGGCTCGCGCTGAGGCGTAATCCGTGGCTACCCCTTTGGCAATGGCAGTTATAATGGGGTTACCTGCTGCATCTGTCCCGGTAGAGAAAAAAGCCCAGAATTGATTGACCAGTTCAACGATGTAGTCTCTTTTCTCTTCGCTCAGGTCGCCCTTGACGTATTTGTCTCCAATTTCGGTTTTGAAAGTGTCGACGGCGGTTTTCATCGCGGCCCAGTCGATGGCAGTATGTGCATCCTCGCTGTCCACCTTCACGTCGTTCCCAGCCGCATCCTTTCTCCAAAATTGCGATACCTGAGGGGGTGGGTTGTGGCATGCCTCATTACGTTCGGCGTATTGGTTGATCCAATCCAGGCACTGAAGCCTCGTGATACCGGACTTGGCGCACATTCTCTGGATTCGGTCCAGGAAAGGTGTACCCGGAGCCGTGGACGGACTTTCACCGTTTTGACGCCAGTCAGAGATAGCCTGTCTCTCCGCCGTGATCATGTCCCTGGCAGATGTAGTGTGCCTCTTGCCATTAAGACAGTCCCACTTGGAAGCAGCTACGGCTCTAGCCTGTATGGTGCTCTGCTCTTGCCGAAGGATTACCCGTTGTTCTTCAGGGTAACCACGGTATGGGACGCCGTCGGCTAGTGATTTGGCCTTTGCAGCATCCACTACAGCCGCTTTGTGACTCTCGTAGGCAGCCTGGTTCTGGTTTTTGAGTTCGGGGATGTCTTCGGCCTCGATATTGGCTTCTTCAAACCGTACCACCTTTAAAAGGAACCGAAACCAGTCGCCGTATTCAAGCATAAAGTGGACGTCTTTGATTTCGGCTTGAGCTGCTCGTTCATCGGCTTGCGACTGATCTAGCTTGGCCTTGGCTTCTTGCAGCTGCTCTTCGAGGTCTTGTATCTTGTTTGCGAGTGCCTCTGAGTTGCTCTGGAGCACTTCCTTCTGCGTCTGCTTGGCCTTGAAGAAGTGGAACGCAGAGGGCAGAAGGGGATTGTCGGGGGAGTTGGTGGCAGTTTTGAGGAGGGCTTCAGCCTGGGTGGACGATTCGTCGGAGAGTTCTCTTTTCTTGAATCGCCGAAGTTGTCGGATTATGTCCTGGTCGACTTCACTCTCACTGATCTTGCGCTTGGGCCGGTCTGGGACTTGGCCTGTAGACATAGTGGGCGAGTTATGATGACGGACGACTATGACTGTAATGTGTATGTGTATGTGTATGTGTATGTGTGTATGTGTGTATGTGTGTATGTGTGTATGTGTGTATGTGTGTATGCGTGTTTGTGTAATGCTTGCAATTCAGCTGTAAACTTTGTAAGTGGAAGATGATGATGATGATAGAGTGTTACGACTTGCATCTCGGTTTGGTTTTGTTGATACCATCAGCATAGCGCTTTCCAGTCTTTACTTGTTCTTATCTTATGGGATCTACTGGGAAGGTGCTCAGCGGGAAACAGACCATGGTGATGACACAATCACCCGCTTTTCGAACTTGTCCATTATCTTTACCTCTTCCCATCCCTCAGTCCTAAACATAAAGGCCTATTCCTAAAGCCACCGGGAATGTCTGTTGCTGCTGCTGCGATACGATGAGATATCCTATGTCACAAATACTGACGGTGCAGTGACAGGATAACTTTACCAGCAACCATTCTTAAGGTCTTGCTTTCCCGTATATTGATTTTGTAAGACGATTCCTTCCTCTGTAAGTCTAGAATTATTTGAGGAAGGTTCGGTAGCCGATGAAGCGCCTCGAATCGTCAGTTCACGCCAGGACCAGGAAGGTGTATCGAGCTGAGCTTACCTAATGGTCCCTCGCAATTCAACATCATAAAAAGCACTGGCATGTCTGGTTCTGCCTTTTCTTTCTGCAAGCCCATACATCAACTGCGGTAAGTCTGCTCACTCACACGACTGATGTACCATTGCTGTGAAGTTGACGCTGACTGTTTCTCTTTGTTCTTTTTAGCAGTTCACCGTCTCTTTGGGTAAGTTTCAGTACCCTTCGAAATCACGACGATGAATGTTTGCTGACCGTTTGACTTTCTACAGCCCCAACCGAACGTTACTTTGTATGTATCACTTCAATGGTGGGACTTGTAACTGCTGACCTTGTTGCTTTTTCCGCTGATTAGCAAATCAAATTTCACATCGTCAGTTAGTCGTCCACTTCCATACCCGCGAACTGATATTGATGCTAACTCGATGCGCTTCTAGAACAATACTCAAAATGGCTCCCAAGGTAAGTACAATGCCCTAGTGTAGATATGATAGACTTGCTGACTTTTGTAGCGCTACGTCCTCGTAAGAAGCCCCTTGTTTCTCCCGCCACCCCAGCCAAGATAACTATCATCACGTTTCATGGATTTCGTGCGGCGAAGGCGGATGATAGACAAAACCCAGTTAGAATTTGCCATCGTAGATTACATTCAAGCGACGCTCGACTCAGTGGCATTCGACTCGGTGTCCTTATATCCCCAGGAAGCCAATAGCCGAAATAACTTCCGTGGCACCCCGTTTCCAAACACCAATCTCGATTGAAGCATCGAGATCAATCACTGACCAATCGCTTAGGAAGTCCCAGAAGAAGAGGCCCCCCCGGCCAAGGCCACCAACCGTGGCGGCCGCCGCAATCGCGGCGTAAGTTAACCATCAAACACGTTAGCATACAAGAGCTAACTATTCCTTTCCAGCGAAAGTCCTCAGGCGTAAGAGCTTCCGTTCTAACACCCATCATCCTTATTATCTGACATGTACATGGAATTAGAACGCCACCTCTTCCCGGGGCCCTTCGGGGCAACAACAACAACAACAGCAGCAGCAGCCGCAGCAGCCGCAGCAGCCGCAGCAGAACGCCGCCGAGGCGGCCAAAGTATGTTTTTGGACTTTTATTCTCAAACTTTTTGTTAGTTGCTAATAGTCAAGTAGCCGAAACCATTGGTGCGTATTTACCCCTACGTACTAGATTTGAATGACAGGTTTAGTAATGTTCCTATTATAGCGTGGATCTCGTGAGGTAAGTTTATCACAATCCTACAGCGGGCTTCATCATGCTGAACAACATATTTTAATTACAGGAGGCAGAGAACCAGGTCACCGTACGTATACTCCTGCCTTGTAGTGGTGAAGCTCAAGACTAATACGATATAGTACTGGACTCAACAGGCCACTGTAAGAAGCAAACTTGTGTCTTTTTGCCCCCGGATATAGCTGATAAACGTTCCAATACAGTCTCATTTCAACAATGTTCAAGTAAGTGAACTTTCTGTTCTAATCTATAATCGAAACATTTATGCTAACCATGATGTCTAATTGTAGAAGTACCAGAATGCCTATGATGTAAGTTATCTCGCAACTTCTAATTTTCAGGGTGTTGCTAACCTTTATTGCAGCTGGCTATCGAACGCCTCGCCGTGAGTGCAACCAACCTTGGGTAGTTTACTACGTTGAATATACACTAATTACGTGGTACGCTACAGGAATGGACAGAGAAGAGGGACGTGAGTACAGAATAGCAATGCAAGTTCAAGGTGGTATAACTGACTAAGTAAAATAGGAACGTCCCGAAAAGCCCCTTGCCGAGACGGAAGTTGCGGTAAGTCCATATTTGTACCCGTTAGCCACCCCAGATTCTAATATGGATGCCTCAGACATCAGTGAAGAAGGCTCTTGAAGAGCGTGCCGCTAAGCGGCAGAAATTGGATGAGAAGTCCGAGGAGGAGAAGAAGGCCTAAGTCGGGCTCCCGTGAGTATATGCAAATACTATAACCGAAGACTTTCGCTAATTCTATATAAGAAGTATAACTACTATTAAAAATTCGGTGGAAGAGCAGGTCGGTCATGAAAAGAATATTTTTACTTATTAATATCACAATGCTCTAAGAGGAGAAATGGTTTTGATTCACAATCTTATTATTTTACTGGTTCTTGTGACTGTAATTGACACTTAGTTTTCGAGATTGTGGAACGAGTCTTGGATGTGAGGCTGGTTTAAGCACCTGATACTAAGCAAACATGACAAGACGGGCGATGTCATCGAGTCATAGGCAATTCGGGACAATATCATCGTAGTACTCCACATCCTGCCCGAAATAGTCAGACGACTACTGCGCGCTTAGACATGCGGGTATGGAGATTCTTCGTTTCTAACAAGTACGAGCAACTAGGCACGGGTACAGTTACAACCTGGAGAGATGCTACAATAGACGATCTGCAGCTAAGCCCCATACGTTTATCCTCAGATTGATAGGAGAAGGTTCAGAGACTCGCCCGGGGATAGGTGGGCGAGCTGCAGCCTCGTCTCTCGCCTTACGTGATGGTGAGGGCGAGGCTGACGTTTCTTTGAAGAAGTGGAACGCTGAGGGCAGAAGGGGATTGTCAGAGTCCAAGTGCTAAGAAACCCAGCTTCTATATACATAACCCTTTCGATACTCTATAAACCCTCAGTAATGCTGCCCCAGTAGTCCGTCTAGCGGTCATATCATTTCCTTCCAACTATACCGTCTTTTTTAATGCATCTGTATGTTTCTTTTCTTCTTTTCATTTTTTTTAATAACATTGCTGGAATAAACTTATTTTCTATCGAGAAAGTAAATTCTTCTGCTGCAGAATAATTATAAGGACTATTATCAGATGCACCATTTTAATGTGATTTGAAATTTTAAGATGGTATCTCTATGTGTAAACCTTTTTATGACTGGCTTTAATTCTAGCTTTCTTATCAGCATGGATAGAAACCATGTTATCAGTTGTTTCAATCAACCTTAGTCACTTGCATGTGGAAAAACTCAATAATTCACTTCGATGACTCACTTTGACTAAAGTTTCTGGTCGGACATAAATACAGCTCATTCCCATCCTGTCAGCACTGCGTAACTCAACCATCCCACTTTATCAACACCTACTGGACTTGAACCATCGACGTCACCCTGTATTTCCCACAAGATGAGCGCCGCCACTTTTCATTTATTTTCCAGATTGCCTTTCGAGATACGACAGCAGATCTGGGAAGATGCATGCTTCGACAGACGCCATGGTCGAAACGGTCTGCATTATATCAAAGTAGATCAGAACCGACAGCTTGCTCCATTCAACTGCAATTGGCAAGCTACAGGTCCAAGAAAACGATCCGCCTATCTCTGGCACGCAGGTCTCTGGACTGCGTGTAAAGAATCTCGAGAAATCGTTACAAGACATTGGCAAAAGCAACGTTGGCCTATCCGTGATGTTCAAGCAAATACCAAAGATAGAAATCTCGGAGATGCTATCTGGTTCCTATCGGAAGGCCCTTCCTGTATCAGTGCAGCGATACACAGGAAAGGCGACTACGAACCATGGCACCAAGTCGTTTATCCCAACTACGATTTATTCTGTGTGACGACAGATTCATGGAGGCTACTGCTCGAAGATTGGAAACCTTTCCACCTCGATACTGAGGATATGTGGGGAAGTAAATATATCGAACCGCTTCAGATTGCCATTGAGTTTGATCCTTCCTGGAACCTTGCAATCGCCAAGCTGGGCCCAGATGATGCCATCAAGAAGTATCCTCACAGTCTAGCCTTTTTCGTCAGGATTCTCTTGGACAAAGCTCACAAGGATAACCTATATGACCACAAGGTCCGCTTGATCGATAGGAATGTTCTGTGGGACACTCACTTCCACAAAGAGTTATTCGTTGACTGCGACGACGAGTATATCGAGGTAGAATACCACCTAGAGGCTCCGAAGGATAGCCCTTTGACCATCTTTATGCGGCACCTCGACAGGCTGCTGGAACGCAAATTGGCCAAGATCCACTACAGGAAGAAGGCAAGAAATGGCTGTGATGTTCCAATCACGCTCAGTCCAGCATTCCTTATCAGCTTTGTCGTCAGGAAGGAGAATCAGCGCGAGAATAGCCAGAGTTTCATAAGATATGAAAATTGGTAAAAAGGGCATCGCCATAGTATAGCAGCCTGGAGACAAGATTCTATACGACTGCAAGTAGGATGATATTGTGATAGACATATCCCTCACTTTGAAACTCGTTGCGCATCGCTCCTCACAATCACCAAGTGGGACTTTTACGACCATCTTAGTAGGTAGTAGGCTCTTAAGGGGAGTCGATAAATGGCTCGTCCCGCATTCGATTCTGCCCGAGTACATAGCAATTCATTTTTAACAATTAGCTTGACCTCTTCCAGGTAGGTAAAAAAACTATATAATTTAATTCTTTATAAGTCCTATAGGGCAACTGAACTCTGACTAACGTCTTCTATAGGTCAGATGTTAAAGTTAAAGTTAAGGCAGCCTAAAGTTAAAGGTTGACTGACTTTTGTAGGTTCAATTTAAGTTATGTAACCCTGTTCAAGATGGCACTGGGCTAAGACGTGATATAACGCAATGTTACTAACTGTATTATGAACTGAGGGCAGTCAGTAAGTAACAAAATATATACAGTAGAATCAACCCTGCACCCTTATGCTTTATCTGGTAGGCATACCTACATAAGTGTATACAGCTTTCAAGGTTTTAGCAAACCTTTTAAATGTCAAGTATAAAGCTATTAATTAGATTTGGTATAGTATGCAGAGCCTTAATCTAAGGTAGTACGAACTAAACAATATCGATTTAACCCCTCAAAAACCCAACTAGCTTTTTATTCCCTACTGATAGGTCTTAGGGGAATTAATTGTTTTGAGGTTCTGTAGGTAATCTGCCTATAGTGTCGAGCCAGATAGGTTTGAAATGCTCTTAATGGATGAGGGTCTTATATATAGTTAAACCCTGATTATAGCCAACTTCCGCATAACGAACAAGATCTGTATCTATCTTATTATATTCTTAAAAGCTATATCCCCAGTTATCCTAATTCTGTTACACTGATCAATAGATATAGTATGCGAATTCGAAAATGGTTTTCCCAATATAAGAGAAGAGGTTACATAGCATGGCCTTTCCATCTTAAAGATATTTAGTATATAGTGCTTAAAGCCCTTATCCTGTTAGTTGCATTTGCAATTGTAGTTGTAGTCACTAGGGTTAAGACGGGATAAATTTATAAGATATAGAATAAGATATTCGCAAGGTAACCGTTAGCTTAGTATATAATAACCGGACATATATAAAAAGGCGAATCGGAGATATAGTCTAGTTATTTCCACCTTCTAACGTCACTACTGTCTTTCTCTATAGCGAATATATAACTTCTTTCGATAATACTACAAAGGCCTATCATGCTGTCTCTTCTCCTGTAAGCCTCTAAGTGGCCTTAAGGCAGATAATTCGAGCTGATTATGAATATCGCCCCTTACATACATAATGCAATAGCGTTCCAGTAAAGCTTTCTTTTTCTACAGGGGCATACAGTTACAGACGCTTTTTAGCGGCCCCTTTATCTCGATATTTCAGCTCACTAAGGTATATATATATATTTCCTTTCAAAGAAGAGGCGTGCTAGCGACGAGGATCTTTCAATTTACCTGCAGTCTGGTATAGAGCTATTCCGATACCACAGACTCCCTCAGCCAGATTCTCTCTAACAGTCATCAAACGTAATTATGTTTGACCACTACGTAATAAAGGCTATAGCCAGACGCTAATTGATTATATCTAAGAATGGCTTTATCGGCTTTGCCTCAGTAAATGCAAAGGTTAGGGGCATAATATGCGTTTCTGCAGGTAGGAAAGTGCCATTTTTTATACGGGCTCTTAACGATAGTAAGCTGGAAAGTAAGGACTTACTGGTGTCAAGAAGCCATTGTATGCTGTTGAGGGATTTATATCTTTATGCATTGATAGATGGGAGGCAGTAGAGACATTAGAGGAGGTTTATAAATGGTTGAGAACTTTCAAGTTGTAAAAAGGTAGTAATGTTTTACCTATTACTTAAATATTACTCAATGGGGAACCTGCGAAGATCCAATAGACACTTACAGCTTAGACATCTTACGCACTACAATATCAGATAACTTCAAGTCCAGCTATATCTGCATTCTTCATAATAAACTATCTATAGCTAGTAGCGATAAGATCTAGCAGATTGTAAAAATATAGGCAGACATCTGGTTACTTCCCATCTAGCTAACCTTACCAAATAGAAGCTTTTAAAGTATTATTTAATAACAAAATAGTTACTTACTTATCCCTTTAAAATAAAGTAAACGAGTCTGGATAGAAAAAGGTCTTTCTTAAGTTAAGTATGATAGGATATGCTTGCTTCTGAAGTCAATCTTATATATGCCAAATTATCTCCCATGATCCATGCATGCCCTCGTTACGTTCTTATCAGGGCATCCAATGCAGCAACCCGATTCTGAGTCAACCTCAAAAGTCGATCTGACTGCAGAGCTTCTCCGCTTTTGATATTGAGCAGATGAGCACTTTTGACGAGATTCTTGATCTCGTGACCATTAAGCTCCATCTTAGCCAATCTACTTATATCCTTATCAGAAATTCTGAACTCATTACCGCCGGGGCAGGCAATAAAGTTCCGCCAAACCTTTTCCCAAGCTTCAAACGTTAGGTCCTTATATGGTAGGAATAGATCGACACAAGACTTAAGGGCAGGGTCGATACTGCCTGTCCAGTTAGTTGTTAGACAAACTCCCTTATAATACTCAAGCTTTGTGAGAAAGACTACAAAGTGTTAGCGACAGGTCTAAGAGAAGGTAGCTAGTTATAATTCTTACCAGCTACCAGCTCGTTCCTAGTTACATTATTGCACCGAGGAAGACGTCAGCTCTGTCGAGCAGGAGAATAGCATTCTGGAGCCTATAAAGAGTGAGCGTTCGATCTAAGAAAAGCTCAACCTCCTCCGGTACTGTCCCGAGCTCTCTTGCACATATGCAATATAGTGGTATACGGGCCTGCTCAGCCACTGCAATCGTTGTTAGTCTGCCTGGTATTGTTTCTACTGATTCATAGACCGACCTGACTCTGCAGTAAAAGTCTTACCCACTCCAGGCGGGCCAAACATAAGGGTTATGATGCCACGACCTAAGAAAGTTAGACTAAGCTGCAGCTTATTGACAGAGCATTCCCACATTTATCTTGTATGGGATCATCATGGTTATTAGCGAGTGCTTTGCTATCCACAAACTCCCACGCGAGTTGCTTCTCTGGACCTGCAAGTATGAGATTTTCGAATGCAGCATCATTCCATATTACCGGTTCTAGGTAATTCACACAGAACAAAGCTATTTCTTATAGTCAGTTAATAAATAAAGCCAAGTAGAGATCTTTCCAACATACCCCGTTCCTTCATCTTAAGGTCAAGAGCTTTCACCCAAGGATTCACAACAAGGCACATATCACCGGTAAGCGATTCAAGGATCTCGGAGCGGTTTCGGGTAGCATCCGCTGGTTTAATCATCATGTCTGCATTGCCCTCGACATAGGGTGGCAATCCAGTGATGCTGAGCTCTGTGTGTTGTTGCCGTCGGATGTTAATTCTTTGTCGTTTGGCTTCTCATCTTGAATTAGTGATTTGAGACCTGGCTTCACCTTATAGTTTGCCAGATAGTAAGCATAAACGTCAATAACGACTCTACCGGAAACCTGTGAATGTGTCATAGAGGCCCAAGCTCTGAATTCCTTACCAAGCGTTGCTCTGGCTCATCTGTCAACAATAACATCTTGGTTCGCAAGCATATCTGCAAGTGATAGCCACGCAAAGCCTCGAACTTTCGATCTCTCTCAATCAACCGTTTCCAAATCGTCGAAGTATTAGCACTGAAATGTAAAGGGTAGACAGGAAGGGACACAACCCGGCAATAGCCACTAAATTCATTAATCACACCATTGATGCTTGCCTAACCACAGTGGTGGCCATTCTAGTCGACATATTCCAAACCTAACTCCCAATAATCCGGCTCTTTCTTCAGCCCCACAAGTTTGTATTTAGTGACGCGGCATACAGCCTCAACGCCATAGAACCTAGTCACCACAAGCTCACTTAGAGCAAAGATTTAACACAAATCCTTAAATATAACACTTTGTATCTCCCTAGTCTTGGCAAGCGCATCCATCTGAGGCGCCAGGATTCAGTGCAAGAATTCCATTTGCCTGGGAAGCTTCTGGAGCAGGAACATTACCCTTAGCATCAGAGAGAGAGCGTAGGCAGTCCCAGCAATGCACGATAGGCATAAAAGGGGGCCAAAAAGTCCATGCCTTAAGCGCTAAATCTAGGACTTAATATTGAGCCAGGGCAGTTTCAAGCAATTCTCTCATAGCGGGATTCTAAATAGTAAAAGTCTTTATATTCCATTCATTATCGCCAAAAGTATGCCGATAAATAATTAAATCATTCGAAATAGACTTACTTAAGTCATTTTAATCTTCTTTATTATTAGAGAATTTCAACCATCTATCGGGGCAATCCCCATAACGGCAGTGATGCTTATAGATATTGGTAATAAGAGACATTATGGGTGGGGGCTGCAAGAATCAAGCGTGGTCTTTGTCGAGATGTCCAACTGTTCCGATCTAGCCTCAGATCCGCACAAAGTAGAAGAAAGGTTTCGCTGTATTGTAACAACGACTGACAGAGGGGGAAGTATAGTCTGTGAGCACAGTTATTGTCAGACTTGATGTAGAATTTACACCTTTCCTGGACATAATTATAGATCAACCTTGACTTTCCCGGCGAGGAAGGAATGAAAAAATGTACTCTTGATCTAAGGATCTTTGGAATAGCCATGTCAGTATATTCCGCCGCTCCCAAGGCTTGGTAGGAACTCCACCTATACGGCGCAACGAAATCTGACGCCGCTCCCAGCCTGTTGCTGGCAGACCTTATGCTTATTGGCCTCGCAGGAATCACACGTTTTCCTTGGTAATCGAAGACAAATCTGTCAGTTAACATTCTAAGCGATGCCTGATGTGGAGGACAGTATAGGCTGGCTGCTTATCTTCACACTTGGCGCTCGGTCGTGTCATAGTTGACAGGTGCCAAGTGGCATATGCTGTTGAACCGATTCGGCCAAACTAGGTGCCTTTCAGTCGCGTGGTAAATTCATGTGTCTGCCGAGGTCTATCTCAACCATTGTTGAACTGAAGCTATCCAGCATATACGAGATATGGTGCAGTCTTACGAAAGACGTTTTAACTGAATGAACCTCAAATTGAAAAAAGATGAAGTTACAAAATAGAATAAAGTTAAAATAGGCACGGAATAATATGCGACGGTAAAAATGTTCCTCTGACGATAATGGTTAATGGAAAGTGATGGAGAAGCGTGTATTAGGCATCCCAGGCAATGCGTTTCTCGGCTTTCATTGTCACAAGAAATCTTGAATTTGACGAGACGTTTATCAAAAAGAAGCAGTTCTCGAAGGCATAGACCCCGAAAGGCACGGGGCTCGTTTATTACCCACTACACCATCGAGCACTGCGGCAGAAACTGGCTCAATTTGCATTGATAATCTGCGGCTGAGATTAGCCCCTCGCTGTTGTGCAACTCGAGTAGAGATCTCCATTGGCCGTGCATGCGTGTGGGAGTTCTTGGCGTATCAAGGTATATGGGAAACGTAGGCTGGAGCGACGTCATGGGATGGGCGTCGGCTTTTGACCTCGCCAAACGTTGATTAGTTTTGGTAAAAGTGGAACGAGTTGGTGAGATTTGTCAGGGTTATTTAAGGGGGATACCATTGTAATGGCTGGCGGATACGTGTAATCAGCTATAATACAGGGCTGTATAGGATAATCAACACGTCTACAATGCGCTTGGGTAAAGACGGGGTAAAGACGGGGTTAGTAGAAGTTAATGATATAAAAAGGACGATTGTCAGTAATTGCCAGCTAAAGTGATGTTAGCTTGCGACCTATGTCGCTCCATATGACTACTTAAACGACGGTTGCAACTCTAATTCGGATACGGAACTCTGTTATAAGTATGAGTTGCTGTTAATGTTGAGAGTAGCATCAGCTCCATACATATTAGCGTCTCTCCAAGTTTGCTGCCAATCTCTAGCGTCAAGACTGTCATGCGAGACGATAATAAACTCGAGTCAAGGTCTTGAGACATTTCTTAGGATCCAAATACGCTCCGCGGCATAAATACAACACGTCCTGTGCGGCGGTCCTTTGTCATTCACTCAACTACACCAAAAGGTCAACTGGTTATATATGCTTGGGAGGTATTTTCACTGGATTCACCAGTCAGAATAAGCTGTTATATTCCTCCTTCAGATAACATAAGCCTGATTCAGAAATGAGATAACTTTAGACACTGGCACAAAAGACAAGGACGATGTGTCTAACCATTGGTAGAGTCTGGACCACATATATATATATTGGTTCTCCACTTACTTATGTCTTTGTGTATTGCTTCTGATTGCACCAATGTTATCAAGACTCAAAAGATCAAAAAACTAACTGCAAGACAAGGACTCAAACTAAAAGCCCCACAATGTCAAGCAAGGCAAGCCAGAGGCAAGATACAACAGCCTGGCTGTCTTGTAGAGAACTAGATCTTCACGTCCAATCTCTGACTTTCCTTAACGTTATACAGAATGGGATTAGATATGTCGTTATAAAGAGCTTACTTTGGGATATGATTGATGGAAGTGGTCTTAAGAGATAGAGTAACTGGACCAGCAGGTGCGGGTATGTATTTGTTAGTGGACGTTAAGTAAGGGAATCTGAGGGCAATAATGAAGTAGAAGCAAAGACGGAAACAATACCTTGGTAGTTTGGTGCCCTTTTGCTTTGATAGAGAGGTAATGAGTCACTCGATACATTTTGATCTTGCAGTCAAACACTAGATCAAAGACCCAATAGCATAATCCTTATGTCTGTGGCAGTGAGCTCTGGCTCCAGAAGCAGGTATCTTGAAGCTAGTGCTCGTTAAGCGAGCGGTTCTAACTTAGTACGTGACTTATGCATGCTATTTAAACATAGATCATTCTCCAACACCAGTACTGTCATCATCACTTCCCTCATAAGCCAAAAGTGAAGGAGAGAGCACACAAATCTGAAGGTTCTGAGAGTAGAGGTCGCCGGAGGTGTGACTAGATTTGATCCATCTGCTCACAAGTCTAAGATATGCTAGGAGTATTATCATCTCAGAGGACGATATGTTCCCCCTTCGGATGGCAGCGGGTGGATTTCGCCAATTCCTCTTCCAAGAAGCAGGTCTTATGTATCTACATCACTCGACATCACCCAAATGCGTCGGTTTTTTATCCCATCTTCTTTCAGAAAAGTATCAACATTCGGGCGATTTAACGACCGCGGCCTTAATTCCATCCAATCCGTTCTAGGATCAGCTACTCAATATGTCACACTGCACGTTATTATAGCCAGGGGAATACAAATTATGTACCGTCTATAAGTTATGCTCTCAAACTCAGACTAAAGTCCATCTTCTTACACCTCCCTTAAGCCTGTCAGAGTATCACCTCGACTAGTGAATTGTCTTCATCTGCCCAAAAAGGAGATATCATCGAACATGCCACACACTCTTGTCAATATTCCATCCAGTCCTTTGTCCCATCGCCATCATAGCATCAAGACTTAGATATATGTCAGCGCTGTTTAATTAACTATAGCCACATCTATTAATAACACATTTGGCAGCAACCCCAAGCGCTTGTCTCAATTACTCAAGCCATCGGCTGATTAATGGTTGATTATTACTCATCTATGAATCTTGTACTCTGACTGCCCATTAGTCTTACCACACCCATTCCATATGCAGCAGCTTCGTCAGGTTCTTGACATTTGTTTGGAACCGTTCATGGTTCGACAGTATCCAAGATGCGTCGAGCCCGGTTGTCGGAGGCGACTTGAATGACATGAGCAAGGATGCGTCGAGTGAACTTACATCTATTCGAATCTCTGCGGACGTCAAAAACCAATATACCACGTCTGAGAAAGTCCCTACGTCCGCCACGATCACACACGAGAAACGCGCCCTACTTTTGTGAGGGCATGAACAACAGGATGCCTTTTCGGGCTATGTCCGGACCCATCTGAACCCGTTCAAGTCAATCGAACACGATACGCGTGCGCATTCTCCACAACGAGAAAATCCAGAGGTCGTCAATACCGACGAACAATCTAGACAAGCACGCCTTAATTACTGCAATACTTTGGACAAGTACAAGGAGCGGTGTCACGGCCGCTACTACGGTTTCGAATAGCATACAGACGGACATCAATAAGATAGCCGTTCGTGAAGAGCGACATGACAGCGTTTTTAGATCTCACAATGGCTACTTAACGACCATAAGGATTTCGCAGGTCGTACTGCTATAATCTCACCCTGCAAAAATCTAGTGGGCCTGAAAGTTCAAAGACGACAGGTTGAGGAGTAATTAAGCTAACTTAGCCGAGATATGACGCATCTCCATGGACAGGTTTTCGACTAAGGACAAGAGAGAATTATCCGCGGCAGAGTACTCCTATCTTAACAACGCTGATAAGACCATAGCAATCAGTCAGAGTGTGGCGTAAAGTTTTGCAGTACTTGTCAGACATGGGTTGTGTTAAATGTAGCTAGGGAACCAGTAGACTTAACTCGTCGCAAGATGCTATTCACAATCGGATTGCTTTGTTGCGTGTGACACTGATCAACCTTGGGTGTGAGAAAAAAAGGCAGATAATCGCAGCTATCCGAAGAACCAATGAGTTGCTGCCCAGTAGCAATGCGAACGAGATTAGCAGCCAAGGTGTCGAATTCCGTTATTTCCGCCTCGAACACTCTCAATCCTCTCACTCAGCTTTTCCACTTCCTCTCGTTCAGTACCAATAAGACACTACAGTTACTCTTGTCTGCCGTGTAGGCTTCCTGAAACATCAACCCTAAGCCGTAGAAACGAGACAGCGTGCTTTCACATATATACCGGATATTTCAGAAAGCTTCGGCAAGATCTTTATTGTTGGGAAGATCAATTCCCGCAGTTAGAGTATTCAGGATCGGGTCTAGCCAGGTCTGCAATAGCGATCGGTTCTAAGTAGTCTTAGATTAAGTTTAGATCTATAAGCCGTTTCTCATATTGTTCGATGGAGTCTTGTCCTCGCTGGATACGAATCATCTAGGTATTAATTAATATCAGCACATAGACACGCGACGATGTGCCAAATAACAGACTCGTTAAAACGGCAGGTGTGGTCACATAAAGACGAGGCGTAATTATTGGGACAGTAAACTGGAGACCCTAGGGATTTCTGTAGTTTATTATGCACAGCCGACCTAAACTAACCGGAAGTCAGCGCCACATCCCACGAGACGTGACCAGGGTTTTACGAGACATAATGAGACCCAGGTCACATGACCCCCTCAACCGCATGTCACGAGAATCATGAACCACAGTGACTGTTCTTGTGACCTAAGGGCCACAATTGACGCCACTCATCAAGCACGTGATTGAAAATCAGTTAGAGAGCGTCGGTGAGTTTTAAATCACGTGGTCAGTATAGCCCCATTTAAGAATCAATTATCCGATAAGAAATAGAGCAATTAAATTAATTAATTTGATTGATTTGATTGATTTGATTGATTTGATTGATTTGATTGATTTGATTGATTTGATTGAGTATCTTTTGCAGCCCCACTGTATCAGCTGATCAGACTACCCCAAAACATACCTGGAGTCAGGACGGGAGATGGAGAATAAATCCATTCGCTTACAGTACCGAGCAAGTTTGATGACAAACCATGCTGAACTACACCGTTTCGGATCACCATGGCCCAACCAATAGCACAACACCACTGTGGTTAGCAGCTAACTACAACGAATCGAGCATACTGAAATTAATTCAAAGAGCCTTGATCATCTAGCCAATTGAGGGGAAATCGCGCCTTGTTCTTGATCAATCGAGCAGCTAATCTACGAGACCATCGCTTGGTTCATCAGAATTCCGCATCCGCTAACAACCACTATCATAACAAAAACAAGCATACTCAGTAACATTTTTATTTTGGCAGCATATTCGATCATCACTCAAGTCACGATGCGCGATTGAAAATGACCAACCGTAGCATCCAAGGTACTCTCGCCAACGCATGTGACTTTATATTTATGGCCTTAGCTAAGCTCAATTGAAGCGGCACCTCCCCCTACCAGATAGGCCGCTGCATTGGCGAAAGCGACACAAAACAGCAAACGCCAAATCTGAAATCGACAGCCAATTTGGCCACATCTTGATACCTTCAGTTCCATCTCGTACGAGCCACTCCATGAGCCGGTCAAATACACAAAGTAAACTCATTAGCAAAGAAACGCAGGAAATCAATTTGCGATGAAGAAATCATTTGCTCAGACGGACCAGATGACGATGATGCTCTTGAGGAGCTTAGCCCATAAAGGTTATCACGCGGATGGATGTGGAATTAATCACTCAAGTTACTAACCAGACATTCAAAGCTTGAGACCATGGTCTCTCTCACATGCTACGCCTAGTCCCTATGCCTTGCAAGTCCACTTTGCCTTTACATCCGCACTTTGACATTTAGCTTCCACTTTAGCCTCCATTTACCGGTCACATGTCACTTTGCGACATGGCTCTTGAGAGATATTGACTAGCTAACTCGTTTGCTCAAGTGAGACAATGTAATGGGAGAATACCGGTCAGTAATTACTACTGTAGCTAATTATCCTTACTTGGCAAATGAAGTACGTGGGGTCGGGATGTGTTAGACAGAAGGCGATACAGCCTTGACGCTGGTCCATTCCCTTCCCAGGGGCATAGTAAATGGCTGACTGATATATGGGAATGATTGGCTAAAATTGTCCGTTGGACGTTCTCAACCAATTACAAAAGCAGGTTCTACAGAGTCACCTACTCGTCTAATATATAAAAGACAGACCTAACCGCCAGATGTTCAGTCTTTATGTGATGGAGAAGACATTTGTGCTCTAGATCTAAATGCAATGGTGTTACAATCAGTTGTATCGCTAAAGGAAGGTAACCCCAGCATATAGCCTCTTTTACAGTTAACTGTGCTCTCAGTAACGCTTCGAGCACCCGCTCATAACGCATTAACAACTGCTCTCTGCTCATCTGATTTTAATGACGAGGCTCCAACTCACTGATGTCAGTGGAGTGATGTCGAATGGTCGATCCCGGCCTGCATATCTCACCTCGGGGACTGGACTTTAGGCGCCTTAAATATATTCATTTGATACGATTGCGCTGGTGATAAGGCTCTCATAGTGGGGCACATAGAACTGCTTATCTGATTGGACAGGATGAACCCCCGGACTTTTTTAACCACTCATATCGCGATAATATCTTGGCGCTTGTGGCTGTCGTCGAATGGATCTGTGGAAGGTGATAGTGTACAGCTCTGTAAATGGTGGCTTGTGGCTGTTGGCAATCAATCTGCAACAGGTGACATTGTACAGGCCTCTTACTGGTGCAGACTTTGGCTTGTGGCATCCAGTTTACAGAAGGTGACAGTATACAGGCGTCTCATTGGTGTGTAAGGACCTCCTTGTACTTTTATCGTCGACGCCACCAGGTCAATTGTCCACGCTTACGGGAAAATGGTAATGCGCACAAGCGGCATTGCTTTCTCTATTGCTTATACTCGGAAAGTCGATCGTAGCTATTGCCCCCTTACTTATTGGCTTAATTGTGTGTGTATGGATGACATCCTGACAGTAGCGAATTGATTGAAGAATATACAACAGCAAATGCATCAAATGTGTCTACCACCAAACCCATCAAACACAGAGATTGATGTGACAGGAGTTCGAAAAAATGTCATGTTTTCGATATTAGCTGCTGTTTCCAATATACTACCTTTCCACTCAACCAAAGTTCCGTCCGTTCATCATTCCACCATTACAATTTAATCTCCAAAAAAACCGCGTCCCAGTCCTCATCCTCAGCTTGCATCTTCCACTTAGCAGTCCCGTTACTCTTTCTCCGCCACTCCTCATGCGCATTCGCCATTTGTTTCTTCAACTCGGTTATTTGGTCCTTGAAACTCTTGTACCGATTCAGCGCCATCATCACCTCGTCACACTCCATCTTGGCCTCCCACATGCGTTCAATCGACGTTACTCGAGCCTTGGCCGTTGACAGAGCAAGGGCGGTTTGAACAGTGGCGTTGGTCGCGTCGGAAATTGGCATTGACAGATCCACGTCGTCGGGAAGAGCGGCCTTGCAATGGTTCTCCGTCTCTCGTAGGTGCTTGTAGTGATCTTGCTTGATATTATCCACGATGGTGCTACGTCGGCGTTTGACGGGCGGTGTGTCATCTTCTTTCTCCTTGTAGTGCGCGTCCAAGTCGGCAAGGAGAGTTTGGGTGTAGGCTTTGCTGGCGGCCTGACTGGTGTTGAAGGCATCCTGCTTGCCCTGTAGTTGAGCCAGCGCGATAGTTGCTTCCGAGTGCGTAGCCTGTGCTTCTTCGGCGGCCCTGACGGCCTTATCGCGGAGGAACTTCTAGGCACTCCACGTGAGCGTCGCCAGCCGGCGTTCCATCGTATCTGGCCGTGTATTCAAGTCGCTGCCTCGACTGGAAGCAAAGGAGGTATTGGCTTCTGTCATGATCTCGTCTGTCCGCGTGTTCAAATCGCTTGCTCGGTCAGAAGCCTCGGAGGAATTGCGCTCGGCCATGGTATCGTGATGGGTCGATAGATGCTGACTGTGTAGAGGAGGAAATCCCATAAGGGAGTCATGGGAGATATCGAAACCTCCAAAATCATCGATGTCGGATACAGAGGCGGAAGCAGCGCGAAGTACGGCGTTGGAGTTGTCGAGGTGTTCAGCTCGCAAAGACTTGAGCACTGTCTCAGCTGTCAAAACCGTCAGGTGCGGAGGGGGTCGCGGGGTGTCGGGAAGGAGATTGCGATGCTTGAGCTCAGAATCACGCTCCACGGCAACGCGCAAAGTACCGCCAGTTTGCTAGACAGACGGCAGGTCGATTTGTCGCTTGAGTAAAATGCGGGTGATCTTGTCGAGGCTATCGATGACTGCGTCAGAGGGCTCCGTCAATCGCACGGTCGCAAGGCCAGCACGAACGTCGGATGGTAGCCAGTCGCTGCCGTTCCACTGCGTGTCCAGAAAGGCTAGAGATTTGACGCGGCGAGCGAGGGCGCGCTGCTTGCGCTTGTAGAGGCGGCTGTTGGGACTTGGGGCTTGGTCTTGTGGTTGATTTGGAGCAGGGGAGGGCGCGGGGGCAATAGGTCGATGCATCAAGCATGTGCGATCATGTAAGGCTGGAGATATGCGAGTGCATTGTGATGCACATGAGGGGAGATTTTTGGAGGGGTTAAGATGGTGCCCGAGTGCGGAATGGAAATGAATGTAATGAGCGATTGTGGTGGTACAACTGACGTCATTGTTTGCGAGAGAAAGTCGTGATGCTACTTCAGTCAAGACACACGGCCCAAGTACAAACGTCAGCCATGGCGGCCGCCAATTGCAGTGGATGTTGACCACTGTAATTCGTCCTTTAGCACCCGACCAGGTAACCACAGTCCACCAAGACCACTAAGTCAGGTTAGTGAAGAGTAGAACAACGGCGATCTGGGCTACAGGCGGCTGACACTTGGTATTGCGTAATCGGTGTTCTCGACGGATAACAGGATGCATACGACAGCACTCTTAGTTGGATTTAAGTTCGCCATGTTTAATCTCAGAGTAGGCCTGTAGGGTGGCTCTCGCTCGCAACAGACCGGAAAAACATTTCACAGGGGACACTCGCTTCGCCTATTTATAGCTAGAAAACGGATTGGAATTGATTGGCTAAAATTGTCTGTTGGACATTCTCAACCAATCACAAAAGCAGGTCCCACAGAATTACCTATTGGTACTCTCGGCATTGCCTTCCCTGATCTACCTCCATCTCGCATTCCCTCAATATTTCCGGAGCCCATGACAACGGGTTCCGTCAAGACACTTCAAACGATCGCAATGAATATTTACTTCGACCGGCCTCAACAGTTACTTCGCGCATGGCGTCGATAGACGAATTTCTTGGATGCATATAGCATGTTCCTCTGTAAGTCCGATCCGTCCTGTCTAGAACAAGCGTCTGAGTCTTGAACGGTTGGAACTGACAATTGTTTCGAACCAGTGACATCAGCTCGAATTACACCATTCGCTGCTTTCTCTACGACCTCTCCTCAACACACGACCGCCGTAACCTGAACCAAACTACGATAGCTGGAGCCTCCAATCATCAACTCCAGAACCTCGACGACACCGTTTCCTCCAGAGTCGACTTAACTGTTCCCCAGCAGTAAGAAGAATATTTTTGGCCACCGAGAAGCTTCCATATCTCTACCCAAATCTCAGTCTTGATTTCTATAGGAAGTAAGCGTAAAGCGATGCCGTCAACACAGGGCAAAGAATACTAGCGGATTATGTGTTTTGAACCCGCGACCTCAGACACGGCCTAGAGCATCACTGGAGTCCCCTACACTTCCCAACCACCGGACCCTGGCGACGGTTTAACTTAAAGGAGAAGACAGCATTGTTTTACGATCCTGCCAGTGGGTCATCTCGTGATCCTTATGCCTTATATCTTTGCTCTTGGATTATTAACATGATCCTGCAAGAAACTTTTGAGTTCCGGATGATGGTAAGCTCACTTGCCCAGTTTTATAATAGCCTCACACCAAAGGATTACTTACTGGCAAATTCAGAAGAGTCCTCGTTAGACGACCCATAACTACAGTCCTTTTGTTCTCTCGGCTATGGAATCCTTGATAAGTACTCCACTCTTCCCTTTGCCTTTCCTTGGCCCTGACAACATTTGCTATCGCTGCTTAAAAAACATTTGATAAAGCAGTTGATCTATAGGCTCTAGAAAGATATTGACCCCGACTTCCAATTGTCCCACCCTACAGACATTACCACTTAACATTTCAGTCTTAACTTGATTTATTTAATGACAAACTGTATAGTGTTTGAAGAAGCAGACGTTTCTTTTATCATTAGAGGTAAATATAAGTAGCTTACTTAGGTGTGCTTCTGTTGTCCTAAATAACTGCGCCAAATACCTCAAAAACGAGGGCCCCCGTTTCAGCTGCTGTATCACAACTGGTTTATTCATCAGCTATCACAGCTCTCTAGTGGTGAGATGGTTAACAAGATAACGTCGGGCAAATTTAACTACTAAGCCAAGTAGATCTACCATTCAATATTCAAGTTATGGTATTGACGCATAATAATGCGTATCAGAAAAGAATAGCTAAGAATATCTAGAGACAGTACTTGTATTTAAGATACTATATCTATGAATCTAACTCTTAGACTTAATCTTTAAGGTATAAAACTCAAAGAAATGATGGCTTTTAAAAAGGAAGTCGCAAGTGTAGTAACCAGGTGCCCCCTTAAGTGAGTCGCTCCTTACTAGAAAGGTACAAGCACTACGACATTGAGTTTTTACCTGAACAGTATCCCATAACATTCAACATCAGTGTCAACGTTGGAGGTTAGCATCATCAAAATTAAGTTTACTACATCAGTGATCAGATCCATCATCAAGTTCATCGCAACAATCATCAAAGTCTTCATCAATTTGGCTATATCCATTCTCATCCTTCTTCAATAATGAATCGGAACTTTTTCGTTGTGCCTTGTACTTTGACCGAGTCACAGTACCAAGCAGTTCGCAACGCCCGCTATTTTGCAATCACAACAACTCTCCCTCCACCAAACGACTTCCCTCTGCGCAATGAGAAGGATGACTATGAGGAGTACAAGAGTTGTGATAAAGCAACACGACGGTGGAGAAAACAGTTAAGAAACTTCTGCAAAAGGAATGGTCACATATACGACCTCCGCCGGTCAGTACTCATGGCCTTGAAGAAGCTGCTATCTCGGGCTATTACTACTGCAACTATGTAAGTGGTTTACTTATGGCTTATAGCTACATATGATATATTAATACACTACAGACATTGCACCAAACGAGCGGCATTTCTCCATAACCACCGTTGGGCCTATGGCACAATACAAGGTCGACAACAACATAAGAACGTGGTAGAGTCGGCTCTTATTGAGTTAGAGATATAGAAAGATCTCCTTGTTATTTGCCAAGAGGCCGAGGCGAAGTTGGGTTCAAGTTAGACTATAAAGGTTTAAATTACAGTGCTGAAGAGGCAGGGTTAGCTGTAATTCCTAAGAGGGTAGCAGGTGTTTTAATATTGATAGAGGATTGATGGGCTTTTTCATGCATTGTACAGTATGGTGATAAAAGTTTAACCCCAGATTACAGTACACTAACTTTAAACCCCTATTTTTTGTATTTTAAAAGTTAAATAAAAATAGATATAAAATTGATAAAATTTAATTACTTAAATATAATATATTCTTAATAATTATATCATATTATAAATAAGTTAATAGAGTTTATAACTTTAATCTATTTAATATTTAATATTTAATGCAAGTAAGTAAAGCTTAAAAAGAAATCTATTAAAGAAAACAGTAAAGATAATAAAGTACAGTAGGGGCATAAAAGAAATAATTTACCCGTAAAAGCCAATACCTTCTTAAAGATTAGGGACCTCTGGACGATGGATAGAGAGTCAGCTATAGGTATATGCTGACGAAGGTTCTATGGGTGATTCTAGCAATATACAATCTAGTTCCTCTAGTCTTTATATGAACTTACTGCATGGTGTAGTTCAGCTTTATGGGAGGCTTCAATGCAGATATGGACTTACGAGCACGTATTCTCGAGGCGCTTCTTGAGGCTTCTAGCCTTAAAGCTTAGTCGCCCGTCAACCATGCAGACATGCACTTGATCTATTTTCCTAATGCTCTGTTGCACAGTTCAAGTGTATAATATTCCCACTGCTATTCTTGTGTAGTATTGGATGCACTCCAATGACATGAGATCTTGATGCTGCCTTAACAAGCCTTAGTGAATGACACCCCTTTGGCTAAAATGACTCCTGCTGAAAGCGATCCTGTGGGAAGGCTGCATTTAGTAGGCCAACATGTAATGCTGGCAGCGGGGAGAGGAGAGAATCCGCTTGCAACAGCAAACAAAGAGGACTCGAACTCTAACGTAAGGTTAGTTAAATAACACATTGCATGAAAAGACGTTGTAAATGGTCAGTGTAAAGCATAGGTGCGCGCACAGTCAATCAGAAACATGAGGAAGCCGACGTCCTGGGACGAAACCTGTGTTCCAAGTGTGGTCCAAAGATAAGCTCCAGGCAACAGGCGTAATATCGATCGATATAACCCCTGTACAAATAGGCAAGCTGCTGCTACCTCTAGACCCTGGCCACTAGATGAAAGGTTAAGAGAAACGGTATGTGCAAACCATTTCATGCGGTCATATTGTAGGTAGGATCATAAGCGTATCAAGGGGCGCAAACGGTACTAAGGTCAGTTTTCATATGTATTCACACAATATAGCTCCTCGCAATCTCTTTCTTGATATTCTTGGTTACATCCTACAGAGCTTTCGTATGTTCATTTGCCCTTTACCCTGTTCGGATCAAAGGATTCGAATTAAATACAGCACTCCGCCTCTCATCGCACTTCCCCATAGCCGCTCCGGTTTCTTTAAAGATAGTAGGAAGCATGGCGAGGTCAGGTAGGTTCAACATGTGAATTAACGGCCGTATAGGGTTTAAGAGACGCTTGGGTCACGCCACACTGGAATGCTGTCGTTATTCTGAGGCCGATGGTAGTCCCTTTTATATCAAGTGCGTCGTACTGGACACTCTCCTTGGCACACTCAATGTTTGTCTTTTGATGGTGGTTGATGGTAGTTGGGTGGCGAGCTTAGTAAATGGCCAGAGGGAAGGCCGTAAGTTTCCTGTGCCTGGGATGATATCGAACGCGTCGCTTGATGTACTTGGTTACCAGAGTGTCAATTTATGTCGCGTCTCCGTTCTCCTCCTCCAAGTTGCCCGCATCATCATGATGCTCCTTGGCCTGACGTGATCTCTTGAGAAGCATTTGAGTGGTCATGACAGCTTCGGCCTCCTCGATGGCGCGGCTCTGACTTGAAACACCGAGTTTATTGTAGTTAGATGTGACTAAGGGCAATTGAGGTAGGGCTTGGTGGATTGTCCACAAGCCTATAAAGGAGGATATTTCTCCAACTCTATATGGCGACTTTTGTCGGGAGTAATAGAGTATTCGTGACTGATTCGGGCCGTAAGAGAAGCGATGACGTCGTGGTGGGAGTTTTAGGAAACAGCATATATGTGAAATAAATGGTTGGTGAAGAATCAGTTAAAGGAGTGAGCGTAACTGACCTACGCGTGAGAGGTTGTTTCCAATGTAACATGAGGTACTGCGACAGCAGATCAAGGTGATAACTGTGGTGAGGCGATAAGCCCTGGCCGGCGAGGCGAAGGCAAAAGGTGATATTGAGAGAAAGATAAGATTGAAATGACGGGGGACTGAGTGTTGAGGTCTAGAGGGAAGCTGGGTGTAGGTGACAGCTAACGCATAACGCAGAACGGAAGGCAGACAAGGAAGAAGTGAGACAATCTAACGGGGCATTGATTCAAGCTATTCATCTCAGCTCGAACACGTGATGTCTTATCCTGGGACGAACGCAGTACACAGGCCGGAAACAAATCTCTGACGTCCAGCTATAACGACGCAATCACTGCGACTTTAACAATTGAGCTGGCTCGCTCACTGTTTCATTTCTATAAACATCCTGACCATTTTCTTATCAGGACTTGTAAACATGCGTCCTTGATACATGATTCGAATGTCGCCATGATTCTCGTGAGGGATCAAATACCGCCATTTTACTCAATCGTTGACAACAGAAGAAAACACACTTATCATAGCCTGAGCACCTTGGAGTTGCTGTCCATGCGAGACTTGAGCTCTCATCGATACAAACCAAAGAATCTTGTCCATCAAGAACGCAGCCGCTGTGCCTACGCCGATCAAGGTTTAAACAAGACATCTCTTAGCGTCTGGTAATAGGGTTAATATGGCTGTCTTTGCTTTCTTTATCCACACTGGCCGATCTGGCGGTGATTACCAATGACGAGATCTGTGGCTACTGGGCGAACCGGGGAGCCCAAATTAATACAGAGGCAGATCCGCATGATAATTACGGATGGATTTCAAGCAGCGAGGTAGTATCGAGGAACCAATCTGCACAAGGCTGCAATTGATAACATTAGCTGTCTCGACTCTGGGGGCGAGATCCCGGTCAAGTCTTCATGACATGAGGGCAGCCTCTGGCTAACCAGCTATAATAGGTTCTAATGGTTAAACCTTTTTATTATTGCCTCCACTTTATTACGTGGCTGTTGTCTCCTGACTGAGGTACGTATGCCATAAACACAAAGTCAATTTAACTATTAAACAAAGTCAGAAGACATTAACCTTTTTTATGACTCAAGCTCAGTTATTGAGTCACTCAGATTTTCACCACTGACCACATATAAATAGCCAAGTTCCCCCCGCTATTGTGACCTTCAAGCTTCTCCTTTTCAAACAGCTTTTCCTTTCCGACAGCTTCTCCTTTCCAGCAGCAGCAGTTTCCACTCAACATGATGGCCCTCAGCAGCCCCTTTGAGAAACTCCCAACGGAGCTTACAACCATTATCCTCAGGTCCTTAGACTCACCCAAAGATCTCCAATCCTTTATTCGCGCTGACTCCCACATTTTACATATTTTCCTCCAACATCAGAAGTTTATCCTCCGACCTCTTCAAAAACGTCTCACCCAACAGTTTCCAGGCCGAAACCTTGCCCAAGCGCTAATGGCATGCAACCTACGGACAATCGAGAGAGTCTGGAGAATTTCATCTTGGACCAGAGCTGAAGTTGAAGACACGATCAAGTTAATCCTGTCACCATCAACAAAAGAGTCAGTGGTAGTAAACCAACTGAATTTAGGCGCCCTTTCAGACCTACATCAAATCCTTGGCGAGGCAAATGTCTTTACGGCCAACTATTCAAAACAAGCTTGGCAAATGACACAACAGATGGCAGCTGAATATGATGGGGTGGAATATCCTAAATCATGGCTTCCCATCTCAACACTGTCGGAAACAGAACTCGAACAGATACAAAAGGCATATTTGCTCTTTGATGCATACAGATATTCGTTCTATTACACTACCTTTTTACTTCAAGACTATGAAATGGCCGAGTCATACAGAGAAGCATTTTATATCCCTTATGAATTCGTCTATGAAGATGATCTCTTGTGTATCAGAGCACTTCAGGCAGTTCTTAGGTTTCTTTTCAATCAGTATGACGACCTCTTGTTCCAGGTACATGACCGAATCGCTAGTTCATCTGGAAGCGATAGTATTACACTGCGACTACAAAAACGATTTTTTCTACAGAGGAGTTCACGAGATCATGTCCAATTTATAGCCTATCTCTGCTTGCAAGGCTACCATCTTATGCTGGATTTCCAAGCCCAAGTCAAGGACAGTGTCGCCTTACAAGAGTCTATCCTCTCAGCCTATATGCAGTACTCTCTGTTAAAAGAAAACCGCTTCACTTGTCCGATAGTAGTCGTGTCTGATTTGGGAAACCTGGTCGGCATACTTTGCCACCATCGTTCCCAGTTCTGGACTAGTGGAGCATTTATGTGGGATATGGAGAGGCTATTGCAGCTGGGAGAAAAGTGGGAGTGGCTTGCAGCCGAGTACAGAGAGGGTATTTAAGCGGGACTTTTGTTAATGGTATGCAATAAAGGATTTGTTCTCTGATATCCAACTCAGAGGGCACTTGGTAGGGCCATTTCCGCATTTCCGTCCCAGCTACTCAAAAAGATAATCGGAGGCGAACCTCATCTGAGTTACAAGACCAATCATGTTATATTAACCCAGTGATGAAGTTTTATTCTCGGACACATAGTAATTCGCATCAAAGTCTTTATCGGGATGCGAAATCAGCAGGTGAGGCTGGTATAGTATACTTCTAATAGCTGAGCTTAGGCAATGTCCTTTACGTGTCATGTCGGCTATACCGTACCTATAACGAAATTCAACTTTTTCATGGATGGCATATATAATAATAAACGTCTGAGATACACTATAATCTGCATCTTCTTGCAAAACTCCATGTTGTTCCGATCAGCGTGATCTGGTCTATTATTGAAGACATGCGCCAATATAATCCAGTGGATTTTATACAGTATAGGGCAGAGTACCTAGTCAAGTTTGGCATAGCAAAGAGGGAGCTTTCGAGATAATGTTGAAATGACAATACAGAACTATCTATCTGGGTCTGCTGTACATGGGGGATAATGACTTATGAGCCAAGACTGATCGCACAATTGAGACTGTCGGAAAAGATTCAGTCTTTTTAAAAGCATGCGAGCACGAACCACCAAACCCCATATCCAGTACAATTCTCGTCAACTCAACCACATGGTTTAGCCTGCTGATACTTTCATATCCCATTCTTAATACCTATCTAGTAGTGTACTGAATGAACTCTAACTGTCTTCTGCTCTTCTTCTGATTGAGTTCTTCCCTCATTAACAATTTAAATGATCCTTTAAGTTGTTGATCTCTACCTAGCCTTGTGGCTGTCTACCGACTGAGCTCTGATAGATAACTGGATTACATCGGCAAGGTGACAGTGATGGCGATGGCGGCAGGAACCTTTTATCTGGTATTATTTCCAAACTGTCGAGAGCTTGAAAAACATGTTTAGGCTCACACAGTATAGCAATGTCCGGTCAACTTTATTCCTCAGTTACGCATCCTACATCATACAGAACAGGTGCATCCAATATCTCAATTATCATACCTCCCCCCATTTGCCTTGTAAACCTCTTCAACCTCATCAATCTCCCTCTGAATCTCCTACCACCGACCACCATCAACAAAATACTCTTTCCTCCCAGCGTGTTGCTCTAGTCGATCATATAAACCCGTCAACTTGACAGCAGCATCATTCCTCAAAACCCACCGTCTTGCGCTTTCCGACACTTTCGATGTTTTAAGCGCATCCCTCACCGCTGTTCGTGTCGGGGTCGGAATATCAGCGACCATGGTACCTGCTTCGCTGAAGACATGGCCAGGTCGTGATCGGAATTGGGTTTTCAACCACGCATATGCACTCTCGGGGTCGAATTCCCATTCATGTAGCATATCTAGGGGGACGGTAGCGGCGGAGAATTCGACGGCTGCTTTGGCTATGTTGATCACCATCTTGAGCCAGGTTGGTCGAAAGGCGAGAAGTCCTTTTCGTGAGGGACCGTCCATGTCGGTTACTTCCCAAAGACGATCTAGAAAGGCGGTTGTTTCTTGGGATGCGGGTGTTGAAGTATCGAGGGTTGCGATGGTTTGCGCTTTGGATGGGTTGACGGCGAAGGACTAGATGAGATGGCTGTAGTGGGAGTGGTGGAAGTGGACTTTTATGTTGTGAGAGGATTCGAGGTATTTTGAGGTTGGGATGGAGCAGAGAAGCTGGCATATTAGTGATATTGGAGGAGGAATATTGGAGGGGACTTACTTCCGAGGTGTTGTTTCGGCACATTTTGATGATGGTGAGGGAGAGAGATTGATGGAGAACTAACTATAAAGATATAGAATAATAAAGACGTGGAACATGTAGAGAGAATGTCTTGTTTGGGGCCAAGTTTGTTTGTGTTTTGTTTGTATTAACATGCCAAAACCATGTATCTCTGTTGACCTTGATTACTGCCTGAAATGGTGTAACACGACATCAAACACTGCCAGATAGCAAGACAAACATACAACAGCTTTGTGATCTTGACCGCCCATAATAGTGTAACCTCATATCAAATACTGCCATGTAATTTCTTCCGTCATTTCTCCTCTCCCATCATTTCCTCCTTCATCACCAACATGACATGCTTCATCATGGCCGACACAAGACCTGAGCATTCGGATACAGTACGTTCTTCTCCTCTGCCTCGATCAACTAATAACCACTCCCTCAATAATGACTAACTCCTCAGCACCTCTGCGGCATAGAAATATCAGAATAAACCACCAAGAAAAAGTCCCTCCACGTCTGCCGTCACTGCAAAGGCCGCATGATTCTCGAAACATTAGCCTTCTTCTATAACAAAGACCCGAGAACGCTAGCTACGAAACTTACACGCGTGGGCGCAGGCAAGTCGAAACAAGGCGAGATCAAAGCGCTGCAGGAGTACGTGTAGAAGGAAGCGGGTTTCAACGGGTTTCCAATTTGAGGGTGCTCAAGAAGCCGTGGATCAAGTGTTTGACGTATACTGCTAACCAGCTTGCGAGGAATATCGACGGGGTGGATCTGGTGGAGTTGAGCGCCTTGTTGGATCATTGTCCGTTGGGGGCTTATGCGTGGTGGAAAGAGAAGAATCTGGAGAGGGCGGGACGGACTTTGGAGAATCAGTCGAGTCGATATCAAGCTCCAGCTCAGTTACCGACACATCCAGCCGAACAACGACCTCGACCTCGTCAAACATCACCTCCTCCTCTTCCGACAAGACAAGACACAGCCAAACTCCAACGAACCCTCCTCTCCCTCCTGTCCCAACGGGAAGAAATCCGCACAGCAACAACCGCCGCCATCATGACTGAAGAAGTGTATCGACGGGCCGAGATTGAATATGCTTTGGGGACCGAGACAGAACGCGGAACACAATACGGGACAAGAGAAGGGACACTATATGCGACAAGAGAAGAAACACCTGAGGAAACAAGAACAGCTTATCACGCAGCATACGAAACTGCAAAGACAAAGGAAGATGAGTTTAGGCGTGTTCTGGAGGGATTGGTTCATGGGGATTATTATCATAGTGGTGATAGGGAGGAGAATGAGGATTGGAAGAGTTTCATTTCGGGATAGATATTAATCGCAAGATGGATTGATGGATGGATATGTATGTATTAAGAAAGAGTGCCTTTGTGATTTATTGAGCTTCATGTTCTGGTTCTCATCTCATCCCCACGTCGCGACATCATCTTGTCCCGTATTCCCTGCCATACTCCAACACTCGTCGTGGCCACTTCATCTCATCCTCATCTCGTTGTTTATTAACCCTTGTTCCCCTACGCGGTGCAGCAGGAATCATATTCTGCACAACATATTCTTCATGTAGAGTTTGATGTGGCGGAGTGCAAGGTCCTACCAAAATTAAATGTGAGAAGCGTGTCTTTGTCGATGGGTAGAGAGGGGGATTTTTTTACTCACTGGCAGGACTAAGCTTGGTGTTCGCAGGTACCACTTGACTACTGGATTTCTTGAGCGAAGAGGGTGTAGCGAGTCCTCGCTTCTCACTTGAGGTTTTCTGGCGTCGTCGTCGGTCCGTCAATTCATCGATGAGTTGTTGAATCTGTTTTCCGATTGGATCCTTCAGTGGAATCACATCTAGAGTTTCTTCTAGTGTTTGGATACATTGATTGAGTTGGTGAGCAGTTGATGATGCATGGTGCGTTGGGGTAACTGGTTCTTTCACCATGTTCTTTGGTGGTGTTTGCCAAGGTCAAGTTTGCATCCAATCCATTTCTAGCACAAAGAGTTCAGCTCTATGGACCTGTAGAGTCTAGACTGAATAAGTATGAGAAAGCCAGAATGTGGTGAGTTGCATATACCGCCTCCATGGTCGGTAGACTAATGATGCATATTCCCGTTAGGTTGGAAATCGCCAATTGTCGGTAAAGCCCATGATGGCAGCACTACTCTACAGCTAAAGCGAGCAAGCCTTTCTCATTTCAACGCGCATTTATGAAGATATCTGCCGACTCTCTCTCTCTCTCTTCTCTTTCCTTTTTCCTCATCACCGATCCGATCATGTGTCTCTCCAACACACCAACAACATGCGAAGATTTCCAGGTCGCAAACCTCCAGAGAGGTCTGAACAGACGTTTTGTGCTGGAGAATATATGTGGACGAGCCCGACGCGAGATGTACCGCCATCTTGCGCGTCACCAACTCACACCGCAGAACTGTGAGCAGTACTTGGTTGAGGAACTGGCTGAGACTTTGAACTGTTGCTTTGCTGGGTATGAGAAACTTGTTTGGCCGAGGATCGGAGCGGCTGTTAAGAGATTGTTGATGGGGTTGATTAGCAAGGGGGTTGTCAAGAGTTTGCTTCCAGGGGAGGCTGAGTACCCGGTCTGGACGAGGAGATGGCTGGATGAGGGTTGGGATGGGGAAGTTTGTGTACCTTTTCCAGTTGATGAACAGAATACTCCTCGTCATGGTCATCAACAGAGTCCTCCTCCTCGTCGACAGCACGGCGAAACTATCGATTTAACCACCTCGTTCGCTGGTCTCGGTCTTGACCGCCAACCAATCTCAACCCTCGTACCAACCTTTGTCCCTCCCATCGACGACATGAACGAGATGCAATCTATTCAAAGGAGCACCTCCTCATCTTCCATGCAACAACCCTCGGCACGCATCGAACGTTGGCGAAATAATATTATTCCTGCTGAAAAGGACGCCGCTTTTACTCGCATCTCTGACATCGCGGGATTGCAGCAACGGGTAGCGAATCAACAAGATGATGCTATTGAGGGGAAGCTCAGATCTCTTTTGGTGCAAGTGAACCAGGGTGGTGGTTGTGATATTAACATGATTGGTTTGTTGTTGGACAAGGTCGAGGTAGAGGATTTTCACGACTTGGCGGAGCACGAGTTGGAGTTTTCCAAGATGAAGAGGGTTTTGGAGATGAGAGGTTTGGTGGGGGAGAAGAAATGTTTAGTTTTGAAGCTTTTGGCCGAGCGATAGTTGTACTGCCTTTTACTTTTTAATTAAACTTATCTGTTATGCTTCCATTTACTTTAGATGGTCGGGCTGTACTGGGCATGAAGATCCATGTTGGTGGAATTCTTTTGAGGTCGGGTGGACGGAATGGAAGCTACAGTGGACACTTTCAGGTCTGTCTTGACTAAAATTACCAGGCTGCTCAGGCTACCCCCCTGTGAGTTAGCGTCTATAGCGCTGACTTTACTGAGCTCAGACTTAACCCGAGCCCTGGGCCGCCTGCACTCGGCTTTACTGATCCAGTGAAAGGACAAGGTACCTAATTGCATGTCAAGATAAGCGGCGGTGAGTTTTGGTCCAGAACTGATTGAGCTGTTCCATGACCTACCAGCGTCGATAATCCAATGAATGTTGCATCTAACCTAGTCTAACAAACAGCAGTTCACTTGTACGGTACACAGTATATTGCAGCAGAAAACATGCCCCAGAACTGCCTGAACCAACCCTACCCATATATACATAACCCCGCACTAGAGGTACAGGGGACTTTTTCACACACTTCAATTCGGTGTAAATGAGGGGTATCAAGTGACAAGTGACGGCCAAGTACCTATCTTCCATGTGACTGACACGCAAGTTCATTCCAGAGTTACTTGAAGCTTGCATCAAAAAAAAAGACTGTCGTCTTAGTTACCAGCTGGAGGAGAGAGACCTTGGAGGCTATTGCAGGAGAAGATAAAGGCCAGCTCCTTCTTCTTCTTTATCATACGTAGTAGTCATCTTCTCAAGGGGAAACGTACATGCATTTAAGCACATACTAAACAGAGCCATCAATCTAACCTCTTCTATTCTTAGACTAAAACTCCGTTCCAATGACAGAGATCTTGGCTGTACGCTAATGCAGGTACTTGGAAAACCACTTTAGCAAACCATGTTGATAGGTCGCTAGCTGAAAACCACTTTAATAAGACGACCGGCAGTAAACTGGGCTACGTTCAAGCTGTAATGGCACGTTAAAGCGGCTTCTGAGAATCAGAAAATCTTAACAAGTCTGGTGATGACGGCCTCTGATGAAACATGTCAATGATGAAATACCTCAATGCAGGTAAACGTGCCGCTTAGCTGGATCCTGAGCTGTCCTTGTGACGCCTGTTCCCCCTCCACCTTTCTACCTTTAGACTTTGACGGAAAGGTACTTGTGAAGCTATGGAACGAATTGAACATGATTAGATGGTATCCTTACACCGCTAAGTCTGGCGTGATTCTCTTTGTAAGAGAAGAAAGAAAGAAAGTAAGATCATGTGAAAAGTCATACATTGCTTCTTTTCATCTGGATGGAAAGCTGCTACTTCTAATGCTTGTGTTGATACTAGTCTAAGCTGATGCTGGTCCTCTTTGAGTGTTTGAAAGGCCAGTACTCAAATCTTGTACTAACTGGTCCTTATGCTGATGAGTAATGGCATGGAACTTCCTCTCTTGTCTCCCTCTCTTTCTCACTTTTCCTTTTCTGTTGTTATCATCTTTTTCATCAAGGTGTTGTCGGTGTTGCTCAATGCAACCTTCTTTTCATGAGAATGGACTGGACTCTTGATGAGTTTTTCCCTGTATGGGTAACTGTTGATCATCTCTGACTGTTGCCCTCAATGGGTGTTACCCTTAATACGTATTACTCTCAATGAATACTTGTACTCAATTGACACTCACCATTTATGGGTATTGCCTTTAATGGGTACTTGTCCTTTATGGACATTGGGGAATTTTGAGTCCCTACGAGTCTTTGTCCTTGATGGATATTGCTCTCTGAGCTGGCTCTGATGAGGCCCTCCCTGACCACAATGGACTTTGCCTATATACATGTAAAAAAAAAAAAAATTAAAAAAGAAAAACTAGATCTATCATCAAAGATCTTGAGGTAAAATCTAACCCTTTGCTGGCAGCCAATTAAATTTTGATTACCGCATGGGTGGAAGAACTACAGTACAGTACCTGGTTTGGTGAACACCAAGTCGGGAACGAGCCGAGGAATGCATCGTCTTGCGAGTTGAAACTCGTACGGAATGTTCCGCTCAGACTTCCGCTTTCGGGATGGAATTCTTGGTACAGTACCTGTACCCAACTGCGCTCGGTTGAATTTTCGGTTAACAATTAATACCGTCAGCGAAACTGGACTGTCGGCTAACAAGTCCATTTGAATCCTCGGTTAGCAATTACTCTACGTTTGACCAGACTGTCTGTTAACAATTCTTACTCATCATTCCATTCCATGATATATCATATCAAACCCTGCATGGAAATAAGCTCCTACTTATTTTCCCCGTGTGATATATATCCATGGATGCTTGGCCCTCAGCCATGATCGACCGTTGCCGACATATGGAATGTCATAAAGATCAATTCGAGGGATTCAACAGAAAGAAAGGCTAATAAGTCAAAATGGTTCCTCATCCAATGTCCAACCATTCCTCCCTCTCGAGATATATGTGGTTAAAACAGCTTTAATGGCTCCATCGTCTTAGAGAGTATGACTCTGTCTGATTACATGGTAAATAGAGAATGGGTTAGATGGCGATCTCGAGAGACGTCATTAGGTATGAATGTTTGTTTGAACTAGTAGGCTGAGACCTCTTTGTAGAGTACTAATGCCGTATGTCAATGGTTGGGGCTGGCCGAGTGCGTGTAAGCAGGAGACGCATGTAGAAGATACTTATCAAGATGCAATCACAGTGGTATAAGCAACAGAGTGCAAAAGACCGCTAGTTAATATGCTGTAGATTTTCTATGTGGCTATCGTAAATTCCTTGCTATCGCAAATTGTTGCCATCGTAAATTTCCAGCTGTCGTAAATTCTGGGTGTCGTAATTCTCAGCCGTCGTAAATTCTCAGAATCTTAGCGCGCAATCGCTCCTGCTTCTCGTCACGTCATTTCATTTCATCTTACCTTCCCGCGTCAACTTCTAACAATTTTCTCTTCTCCAAACTCCTCATCTTCCTTCCTCTTATCAAGCATTCCATCATCAACCCGCATCATCATCATCGTCATCATCATCTCGGCTCCCTGTTTTCTTCCCACACCGCGTCCGCGCTCAACTCTCTACCGCTTCCTCGAAGCAGCGTTTCGATGATCGCGGCGCTTCCGAATGACGCCAGCTTCCGTCACTTGCTGACGCACACCGCGTTCTCTGCCTACAGCATCAGATTCGGGACATCAAAAGGCTTGATAACTTCTCTGGCTTGTTTAAGAGGTTTCATACGGCTGCCTTATTCTTGACAATTGTTTGTCAGTGAGTATATCCACATTAATGTTTAACGATGAGGAGTATCTAACTTCCTTCAGTTTTCCCTCCATCCGCCTCGACTCTCCACCGCCCAGCGACGCTTTCGATCACGATGGCAAGCTTCACGACTGGTAGCCCGACGCTTCTTGCTCTTGACACGATCCCCATAGCCTCTTAACCGCCAGTGACGCAATAACCGCCCATCATCGACCGGCCCACGACGTACCGTTCCATCCGGCCTTCTGCCTAGCAGTCTCCGATCTCTGTATGGGCTCACACCTGCAGCACGGGTCACATCATACCGCACACAGGGACCAGGCCTAGCGACCTCTGCCAGGGAAGTGAACCACGGCTCGTCGCCTCAGCTCTCGGCGGACCGCCCCTAATCCAGCAATTGGACATTTTCACTTCACCAGTGACTCCGTCATGCCATCGGATCGCTCTCGCGAACAGCTGCCACAAAATTCATATCTGGGTAAGATGCATAGCGGGCCCGGCTGACAGGGAAGTGAACAGCGGTTCGTCTCCTCATCTCTCGGTGAACGATATGCTGGCTCATGCCTCATCCCGCAATACCGTCTTTCAGTCTCAGGGTTGGCCCATGGCTCTCCGGTTGCGATGTCGTTGCTATTGCCGAGGCTGGTTCCAGAAAGATCCTTAGCTACTGCCTTCCCTCTATCCTTTACATCAACGACCAGCCTCTCCTCACCACCGGTGATGGCCCCATCGCTCTCGTCCTCGCTCCTACTCGTGAGCTTGCTGTCCAGATTCAGGAAGAGTTCAAGAAGTTTGGTCGCTCTTCTGGACAGCTTCACCCGACAGTTACACCCAACAGTTTGCAAAGCTGCTGCCATGGCATCGACCAGTGCTCACCAGTCGAGCGGCTTCCAACAATTCCATGTCTGGATAGTGAGGGACGGCTGCCAGGGAAGTGAACAACATTTCGTCCCCTCCGCCCTCCAGTCAACATTTGCAGGCTGGCGCCTTGTAAAGGACTTACAGGCCATTGCTGGTATCATCAACCTGGAGCGCGAACGAGGAAAAGATTCTCAACTATATCTTCCCAAGGTCGACCGCGGTCAAATTGGAGCTCTTTACAACGCATGCCTTGGCAAGCACCTGCCTTTTATTGTTGCTATTCCTTTTTGAGTAGTAACAGGGCAACTTCACACTGGTTGAAAGACACCGTCACGCCATCGACATGCAAGGGTACCACTTCTCGACAGCATGAGACTGACAAACCAAGACCCTGGCTGCCGGTGAAATGAACAACCGTGGGCCCTACGCTGAACACGTCCTGGCTCCACGTGTTCCAGCTTCAGTCCGGTCGATCATTGCATCATCAACAAGAGCTCGTTGGGTAAGTACCCAAGTGTCGCAGAACGCAAATATGGATGCAGGAAACTCGTCTGGTGACGTCTCGGGGAATCCTTAGGTATCTTCGCCCGTTCGGGAGGTCGTCGATAACCAAGATCCCGCATTGGTAGAGGATGACTTTGACGAGCACGATAAGTTTGAGGATGAAAGTATGTTGGCGAAATTCAGCTATTTGACCTGTTCTGACCTTTTCTCGGACGGTGTTGATCTCATGGATTCTACCGATTCATCTAATGACGACACAGGTATCGATGACAGGGCAGAAAGTCAAGTTTTAAGTACAGATTTTAGCATTCCTAAGCAGTAAAAGATAGATGCTACCGAAGAGGGAACTCCAAAGGACCCTATTTAGTTGGACCTCTCTAATACAGTTGAGTCAAATAAAACTCAGTTTTCTAAGCCTCCCGCACCACCCATGCCATTACATCCAATACAACCATCTTCTCAGCCCTGGTTCCAAGGCGTTCACAGTTGGAGGAATAAGGCTAATGAGACACTGGCAAGCCAAAAATCCGGCTGCTAGGGAGGTAATTAAACGTGGGCCGCCTCGTTCTTCTCCCGATAGCCTACTGGCCCATCTCCACGACGCCCGACGAGCCGATCAGACAATCACATTACGATCGTTGGACCCCGATGCGTTAGCTTGCCGCTCACTAAAACGGTCACACGCATCGTACCAACCCACCACCTCGACGTGAGAACGATCTTGCTACCGTCCTCCGAAGCTTTCACAGCGGTCTACGATCCGCAACCCGCTTCCATCGAACTGGATGAGCTACAACAGCGAGTACATTATCCGAGCTATGCATTAAGCGAGATAAGCTCGCGCACCAAGCCGGCGAATATGGAGGCGGCGACCATGGAGAACCCTCCCAGCGAGCGAAAAGTGCTTGACCGCTGAACGCTTATCCCGGACGGCAATCGGAATGGTGTCCCAGGTATCTCTTCTGTTCAACAACAATGTTGACTGAATGACGCGATCATGGTTGCTCCCAACGGATCTTCCACTATGAAGGTTGAGACTGACGCGTCACTACATTTTCGGACTATCACACACATCATTTCCAACACAATCGACGTCCTCCAATTGAGCGAGACAACAACAAATGACCCTCCGATGCTGTTCTCTACCTGCATCCAACACTTAACTGGCTCAGCACAAACCGTGTCGCGAACGGCCAGCCAAGCGATAGTAGCTTCGCGACATCCACTTCGTGAGAAGGAGACCTACTGCTAGACGGACCGGCTTGTCGAGATCATTTGTCATTCGAGGTTCGTCTAAGACTGACGCAGATATACCAACGATGGTCTTGAGACTGGCAACTGTGAACGATCTTCGATTTTCTTATCGTCCTGAATTCTAACTAACTATACTTTCCAATGAGTTCCAAACCCGTACACAATTGCCCGCCAATTCTGGCTCCATGTCCGGCTCCACTTTCCCGACCCTCCGACCAATTTCACTCAGCATTTACATACCGCATATTATCTATATATAAGAATTAAGCAACGATTTAATAAAGAGCATTCTGAAAGC